>JASEVX010000010.1:30039563-30084357 GCA_031761405.1 Serripes groenlandicus
AGAGAGAGAGAGAGAGAGAGAGAGAGAGAGAGAGAGAGGGAGGGAGGGAGGGAGGGAGGGAGGGAGGGAGGGAGGGAGGGAGGGAGACTCTAGTTTACCTATCTAAGTAAATAAATGTATCACTATACGATCTCGTTATTTACCTGGGTTTTCCTCGTGGACAATTTGATGTAGCTGGCCAGAGTGCCTACATTCTTCTCAGTTTGAGTAGGTAATATATGAACTGTGTGTAAATTTTGACCAGACTGATTAGGGACTATACTGTTCACAAAAGCCCTGTGTGTACCTTTTCCCAAAGACGAGTTATTACCGTGTTATTTGGGGATTCAAACAGAGTTGTGTGTGTTCAAATGGTGTTTTACGGCGTTTTCTACAGATCGCTTTGACGTACTAGTGCCATTGGTATGATTTATTCCTAACACCTTTGCATCAGTCGTAATGTTATATATATATTGATTGATTGTTTGTTATTTGACTCCGCTTTCGTCCGTCTGTCAGTTATATCACGGCGTGTTCTAGGTAAGTTACCAGTACTACTGGTCCATTTATCCTGACATCAGTTATATCACGGCGTGTTCTAAGTAAGTTACCAATAGTACTGGTCCATTTATCCTGACACCAGCCAGTCGGTCGAAACGCTACCCCGCAACTATGAGCGCCAAGGACGCAGCCATTACTACCATGGTTAAAGTATTTGATATGACCCGGCCGGGGATCGTATTCGGGACCTCGTGCACCCGGACACTCTACCCCTTCACTTCCGAGGCGATGCTCCTAGATGGAAACCATTTCTAACCTTAAGCTACACTCTAACCACTACAACATGAACAGTTTTAAGTTAAGTATTTCAATCCTTAACCCTGATAAGCGCTGTCCATTTGAAAACATTAGCATGGGTACGAAACCTAGTCATAATGTACAATAGTAATGATAACGCTAAGGCTGGTTTCCCCGGAGTCCGCCTCATATAAACCTTGTGTGCCGATTGTTTAGGATTGTGATGTGTTTGCGTACAAGAAAGACTCACCAGAGTCCGTACTGTTCGTCACCAATAAGTTAAATCGACATTAATGGATCTTCCAGCAAGAAACAATGAATCAGGGTAGCCTTACTAGTTATACGCCAATGTAACTTCGTTTCACGAGAAACCCAGATTTAATAAGACCCCGACCGTCGCGGGGTTAAGTGGTAGAGCGTCCAACTCGGGTTCTTGAGTCCGCGGGTCTAAACTCCGGTCGCGTTATACCAAATACTTTAAAATATGATAGTAATGGATTCCCCGCCTTGGCGCTCAGGATTGCAGGGAAAGCATTACCGCCGATTCAATGGTCTGAGAGAAAATGGACCAATCGTACTGATAACTTACCCAGGAAACGTCTTGATGTATGTAGAACAATTGTTGAAAGCGTCGTAAACACCATATCAAATTATTAACAAGACCGTCAATCACTTTCAAATGGTATGAAATAACCAAAACATGTGTTTTATTTATTTAATGTGCTGTTTAAATAAATGTATGAAAGACAAAAGCCGGTGATTAGACCGTATTATTGAATAAATCAGAACATTGCGTTGAAACTGCTCTTGATTAGACAATTTTCCTTTTCCAACAAAGTGTTCAAATGTTGTCTGCAACAGATACGTTAAAACGTTAAAGACTAGTCTTTGTAAGCGCGGTTTTCTTAAATCAACATTGTCGACATGTTTCATTCAAAAAATTATCATTCTGATAATTAAAAAACTATATATATATATGCAAATAAAAAGGTAAACATAATTGGAAAAGAGGCAATGAGGGGTATTCTAGACAAAAACCAACCTAAACGTAACTTGCACACGTGTTAAAAAAGCCCGTGCATGTGCCTTCATGTTAACGATCAAAATGAAAACTGCTTTACATAATGAGCCGTCCCGCGAGAAAACCAACATTATGCGCAGACTGATCTGGGCCGACACATTCCGTCTCAGGGGGATAAAGGTATAGAGTAATAATTCCCGAAACAGGAAATCCACAGGAGGCGAAAAGCGTCCATCCGGGTAAGATCGCTTAGGCTGATCTGGGTCGTTACATTACGCAGAGACCACAATGTTGGTTTTCTCGCGGGACGGCTCATATGTTGATTTCAACCTTCTTTGACTTATGGCGAACAGTGAAAATGCAAATCAGAATTCTTGGATACACTTGTCGCAATTTCATAACGGTTAATTTATTGATCACAGAGCGTCGATCAAATACCAATTATTAACCCTTTCCCACTTGCAGACACATTCCGACACATCTACAGAAAATACTTTTCGAAATCATTTTGACAAGAAGAAATTGCTCATCCCGAGCTTTTTAGAGTTTTAGTTTAGAATTTTTTAAAGTGGCCTGTTGTCGTATGTGGGACATGGTTAACAAACATAAGAAGGTCGTTGTGGTACTTTCTTGAATGTTTGTAACTGTATGCCAGTCCACACTCGAACACAGGTTGATGAGGAACATTTGTAGATGTTTGTAACTATCTGCCTGTCTACACGAACTTAGGTTGTTGTGGTACCTTATTGAATGTTCATAACTGTCTGCCTGTCTACACTTAAACACAGGTTGTTGTGGTACCTTATTGAATGTTCATAACTGTATGCCTGTCTACACTTAAACACAGGTTGTTGTGGTACCTTATTGAATGTTCATAACTGTATGCCTGTCTACACTTAAACACAGGTTGTTGTGGTACCTTATTGAATGTTCATAACTGTATGCCTGTCTACACTTAAACACAGGTTGTTGTGGTACCTTATTGAATGTTCATAACTGTATGCCTGTCTACACTTAAACACAGGTTGTTGTGGTACCTTATTGAATGTTTATAACTGTCTGCCTGTCTACACTCGAACACAAGTTGTTATGGTACCTCCTTGAATGTTCATAACTGTCTGCCTGTCTACACTTAAACACAGGTTGTTGTGGTACCTTATTGAATGTTCATAACTGTCTGCCTGTCTACACTCGAACACAAGTTGTTGTGGTACCTTATTGAATGTTCATAACTGTCTGCCTGTCTACACTTAAACACAAGTTGTTGTGGTACCTTATTGAATGTTCATAACTGTCTGCCTGTCTACACTCGAACACAAGTTGTTGTGGTACATTATTGAATGTTTGTTACTGTCTGCCTGTCTACACTCGAACACAGGTTGTTGTGGTATATTTCTGAATGTCCGTAACTGTCTGCCTGTTTACACACGATCACAGGTTGTTGTGAAACTGTATTGAATGTTCATAACTGTATGCCTGTCTACACTTAAACACAGGTTGTTATGGTACCTTATTGAATGTTCATAACTGTCTGCCTGTCTACACTCAAACACGGGTTTTTGTGGTACCTCCTTGACTGTTCATAACTGTCTGCCTGTCTATACTCGAACACAAGTTGTTGTGGTACCTCCTTGAATGTTCATAACTGTCAGTCTGTCTATACTCGAACACAGAGTGTTGTGATAAATCCTTGAATGTTCATAACTGTCTACCTGTCTATACTCTAACATAGGTTGTTGTGATACATTCTTGAATGTTTGTAACTGTCTGTCAGTCTCCACTCGAAAACAGGTTGTTGTGGTACCTTCTTGAATGTTCGTAACTGTCTTCTTGTCTACACTCGAACACAGATTGTTGTGGTACATTCTTGAATGTTTGTTACTGCCTGCCTGTCTATAACACGAACACGGTTTGTTGTGGTACCTTCTTGAATGTTCAAAACTACCTGCCTGTCTATAACACGAACAAGAGTTGTTGTGGTACTTTCTTTAACGTTTGGAAATGCCTACCTGTCTATACTCGAACACAGGTTGTAGTGGTACCTTCTTGAACGTTTGTTACTGCCTGCCTGTCTAAACTCGAACACATGTTGTTGTGGTACCTTCTTGAACGTTTGTTATTGCCTGTCTATAACACGAACACATATTGTTGTGGTACCTTCTTGAATGTTCGTAACTGTCTGCCTGTCTATACTCAAACACAGATTGTTGTGGTACATTCTTGAATGTGTGTTACTGCCTACCTGTCTATAACACAAACACGGTTTGTTGTGGTACCTTCTTGAATGTTCAAAACTGCCTGCCTGTCTAAACTCGAACACAGGTCGTTGTGGTACCTTCTTGAACGTTTGTTACTGCCTGCCTGTCTATAACACGAACACATATTGTTGTGGTACCTTCTTGAATGTTCGTAACTGCCTGCCTGTCTATAACACGAACACAGTTTGTTGTGGTACCGTCTTGAACGTTCGTAACTGTCAGCCTGCCTAAACTCGAACACATGTTGTTGTTGTACATTTTTGAATGTTTGTAACTGTCTGCGAGTCTCCACTCGAAATCATATCATTGTAGTACCTTCTTGAATGTTTGTAACTGTCTGTCAGTCTCCACTCGAAAACAGGTTGTTGTGGTACCCTCTTGAATGCTCGTAATTGTCTGCATATCTACACTAAAACACAGGTTGTTTTGGTAACTTCCTGATTGTTCGTAACTGTTTGCCAGTCTACACTTGAACACAAGTTCGTGTGGTACCTTCTTGAATTATCGTAAATGTATGCCTGTCTACGCTCGAACACAGGATGTCTTGGTACATTCTTGAATGTTGGTAAGTGTATGCATTTTCTACAATCGAACACAAGTCGTTTTGGCACCTTCTTAAATGTTTGTAACTGTTTGCCTGTCTACACTCGAACACAGGTTGGTGTGGTACATTCTTGAATGTTGCTAACTAGCTGCCTGTCTACACTCAAACACATATTGGTGTTGTACCTTAGTGATTGTTGGTAGCTGTCTACCTGTCTATTCTCGAACACAGATAGGTGTGGTGCCTCTTTAATGTTGGTAACTGCCTGCCTGTCTAGACTCGAACACAGGTTGGTGTGGTTCCTTTTTGAATGTTATTAAATGTCTGCCTGTATACACTCGAACACAGATTGGTGTGGTACTTTTATGAATGTTAGTTACTGTATGCCTATCTACACTCGAACACAGATTGGTGTGGTACCTTCATGAATGTTGGTAACTGTCTGCATGTCTACACTCTAACACAGGTTGGTGTGGTACCTTCTTGAGTGTTGGTAACATTCTGCCTGTCAACACTCGGACACAGATTGGTGTGGTACAGTCTTGAATGTTCGTAACTGTATGCCTGTCTACACTCGAACATAAGTTGTTGTGGTACATTCTCTAATGTTCGTAACTGTCTGAATGTCTACACTGGAACATAGGATATTGTGGTAACTTTTTGAATGTTAGTAAATGTATGCCTGTCTACACTCGAACACAAATTGGAATGGTACCTTCACGAATGTTAGTAACTGGCTTCCTGTCTACACTCAAACACAGATTGGTATGATACCTTCTTGAATGTTCGTAACTGTCTGCCTGTCTACAACACGAACACAGGTCGTTGTGGTACAGTCTTGAATATTTGTAACATTATACCTGTCTACACTTGAACACAGGTTGGAGTGGTATTTTCATGATTTTCGTAACTGTCTGCCTGTCTACAATCGAAAACAGGTTGGTGTGGTACCTTCTTGAATGTTGGTAACTGTATGCCTGCCTATTCTCGAACACAGATTGGTGTGGTACCTTCTTGAATGTTGGTAACTGTATGCCTGCTTACACTCAAACAAAGGTTGGTGTGGTACCTTCATGAATGTTGGTAACTGTATGCATGTCTACACTCGAACACAGATTGGTGTGGTACCTTCTTGAATGTCGTAACTGTCTGCCTGTCTACACTCGAACACAGGTTGGTGTGGTACATTCGTGAATGTTCGTAACTGTATGCATGTCTACACTCGAACACAGATTAGTGTGGTACCTTCTTGAATGTCGTAACTGTCTGCCTGTCTATACTCGAACACAGATTAGTGTGGTACCTTCTTGAATGTCGTAACTGTCTGCCTGTCTATACTCGAACACAGATTAGTGTGGTACCTTCTTGAATGTCGTAACTGTCTGCCTGTCTATACTCGAACACAGATTAGTGTGGTACCTTCTTGAATGTCGTAACTGTCTGCCTGTCTATACTCGAACACAGATTAGTGTGGTACCTTCTTGAATGTCGTAACTGTCTGCCTGTCTACACTCGAACATAGATTGTTGTGGTACATTCGTGATTGTTCGTAACTGTCTGCTTGTCTACACTCGAACAAAGGTTGTTGTGGTACCTCTTGAATAATCGTAACTGTCTGTCTACACTCGAACACAGGTTGTTGTGATACATTATTGAATGTTCGTAACTGTCTGCTTGTCTACACCGAACATAGGTTGTTATGGTACCTCTTGAATAATCGTAACTGTATGTCTGTCTGTCTGACTACACTCGAACACAGGTTGTTGTGGTACATTCTTGAATATTCGTAACTGTCTGCTTGTCTACACTCGAACATAGGTTGTTATGGTACCTCGTATACACTCGAACACAGGTCGTTGTGGTACAGTCTTGAATATTTGTAAATGTATGCCTGTCTACACTCGAACACAGGTTGGTGTGGTACCTTATTGAATGTTGATAACTGTCTGCCTGGTCTGCACTCGAACACAGATTGGTGTGGTACCTTCTTGAATGTCTTAACTGTCTGCCTGTCTACACTCGAACACAAGTTGTTGTGGTACATTCTTGAATGTTCGTAACTGTCTGCTTGTCTACACTCGAACATAGGTTGTTGTGGTACCAATTTGATTGTTCGTAACTGTTTGCACTCGAACACATGCTGTTTTGGTACAGTATTGAATGTTCGTAACTGTCTGCCAGTCTCCACGCGAACATAGGTCGGTCTGGTACTTCTTTTGAAATATATAACTGCTTGCCTGTCTGCAGACAAACACAGGTCGTTGTGGCACATTCTTGAATGTTCGTAACTGTCTGCAAGTATACACTCGAACACAGGTTACTGTTGTTGTACATTTTTGAATATTCGTAACTGTCTGCCTGTCTACACTAGAACACAAGTTGTTGTGTTTCCTTCTTGAATGTCCGTAACCGCCTGCCTGTCTACACTCGAAAACAGATTGCTGTGTTTTCTTCTTGAATGTTCTTAACTGTCTGCCTGTCTACACTAGAACATAGGTTGTTGTGTTACCTTCTTGAATTCAAAGCCTGATTTAAATGACGTTGAAGCATACATTGATACGCTAATTCTCGAGCTAAGGAACGGAAATTAATGTTCTATATTAAGTTGCAATGACCTTGTTATTTAACGGTAACTTATTGTCTTTGTTTAAGTAACAGTGACCTTAATCTTAACATGTCCAATGTAGTTAGAACTTTTGCATTGGGAGCGGGAGATTAGGGTTCGAACCCATGTCAGGTAATATCAAATATGTGTACGTGTTCAGGTTCGCGGGTATAGCAACACGTTAGATCAATCGATGTCAGAATGAATAATACTTGAAGTTCTGGTAATTAACTCAGGAAACGCCATGACATAACTGCAATATTGTCGAAGGCAGCATTAACAACTTTCAATTAAGCAAACAACATATCTTGCTAAAATCAAGTTATTGATAGGACACGTCTTTTATATGTTTTTAGAAACACTCTAACACTTAATTTAACATTTGCCTAGGTGAAGGTAGCCAGGTAGAGGCAGCCAGTTTCCTGGGAATAATTTTGAGTTAATTAGTACAGGTTCGAGAAAGCCAGGAAAAGCAGGACAGGTAAACTGCCATTATTGGCGTAGCTTCATAACGGCTATGAAGGCCAAGACCTACAACGTTTGCCAAAATGATAAATAATACAAATGCAAATAAATCTGAGGCATACATGTACCATTGCGAGGAACCCTCGCAGATTGCACAAATTCGTTTCTATTTGATAGAGGATTTTGGAAGGAGGATGCCTAAAGGATGACAACAAGTCCCCTGTCAAATAAAGTAGGGCCTACAAACATGTGTTGAGTCCTTGTTACGCCACTGGCCGTGATATAACTGACGATATTGAAAATGACACTACCCTGCAACCAAACCAATCGTGCAAACTAAGGCTTTTCATTGGAAATGAAAGGTTGGCGCCCTTACCGCTGAATGGTGACATAACGGTTATAACCAGTTAACATGTGTGTTGAAAACAACGTAGGCTTTCCTCTCTATCACCTTCAATGAAGTAATGCTTATTATTGTAGTATAGGCTAACGTGTCGCAGTTCAAATAATTGAAGAAAATCTGGAATAACTAAACTGGTACAAAATATATCTTCCATTTTAAATTTTGATAATACGCAACTGTTGATAGTCTTTCCCTTGTCCCACTACAAAAGTCTTCAAACCACATGTGTACACCAATGGCAGCCTGCACATTCGGACAGTCAAAGCATGGTCTACACTGTTTGTCACTCATTAAAGTATATGTAGAAAATACTTCTCGGTAAATAATTAAGATCGTATTGACATGGATAATGCAAGATGTAATAATTCAGCAGGATATTGGATTCTGCTAATCCGTACGGAGTGTTTTCACGTTTATACTCATTGTGACATGTAAAAGCCGTGACCTTATATAAGATGTGTGTCTGTCTGTTTTGATTTACTTATTAAGATACTTTTCACCGTGATACACCAACGTCCTCGCTCTGAACATGATACTCAGAAATGTCTTTGAATATGATTGTGATATCAATTAAAGTGTTCTATTCAGTGCCGAAAATCAAACATCATAATAATAATAATTACCTCTGAAAACAGCACCAATAAAGAGCAAGTCCTCTTAATAACAATTATTAACTCATTTGTTTTCAAAGTAATAGTTTTAATCTCAATTAACCTCTCTGGAGCGTTACCTCTCTAGAGTAAAACCTTTCCGAAGCAACACCTCTGTAAACAATACCTATCTATAACATCTGAAGAGAACACCGCTCTAATACATCACCTATCTAGAGCGACAAATATGTAGAGAACATCTCTTTAGAGCAACACTTATATAGGGCAACACATAGGTAGAGCAACCCCGCTTTACAAAACCTCCCAAGAGTAATACCCCACTTAAGTAATAAATTTGCAACTTTCTCGGCTTTGAGCTGATGTTGTTCTGAAGAGGTTGCGCTGTAATGACAACGTATTGAACATGTACACCGGTGTTTTTTCATTGAATTTATTTATAAGTCATTATTCAACATGACACACCAACGTCCTCGACGTGACTACAGCCTACTACTCCTGTTTCAGCAACAATAGGTGTGTGATTACAATTAAATATAGACGACTCTGTGCCGGAACAAACAACATTTCCAAGCCATATCGGTCCACTGCCATCGGGGACCTGATCATATGTGATCATTTTGCCATTGACCCTGTGTGAAATGAAAATGATATCCTTGATTCTGGTTATATGTGAATGGTAATAGATATTCAGGTATTCCTTGAAAAAAAAAACATTTTGTTTTTTTGAAACTTCTTTTAAAGATAGGCATATGTATATATATATATATATATATATATATATATATCACTAACAGCACCACGAACAATAATGAAGATATCATATGCAGGAATACTATAGATGAATTTGACACATATGCGTTTATGATAAATACACGACAACATTACAAAATAATCAATATCAAGCCAACATAAGATTGATACATTAGATTAAATATAGTGGGTGACAAAACTCTTTCTAACATTGCAAGAAAGTGCATTCAACGCGATTTACAATTATTATAAGTTGTACACTTGTTCTTATGTTTATGTTTAGTTATTCCTGGTTTAACTGTAACTTCTGCCTGTGTGATGTTTTGGCATGAGAGTTCTGTTTCCCCCTCTTTCACGTGGCATTTTGTGTTTTTGAATATGTTGTAGATGCTATTGTTATTTTTATGTGTCTCATTTTGAGACTAACGAAAGTAAATAAACGATTGAATTAAATTGAAATTGAACTGAATAGTTCAATCATATCAAGGTGCTTAGCTAACCACCCAATGTGCTTCGGTGCCAGTATTCCACACATCAGTATTTCCAAGCAACTGTCTGATTTTCCACTTGTTATACCATTGGTGGAAGAGACTCATAACGCATGTCACAATGACTTTAAACACACGTCGGACAGAACGTTGGTCAAGCTCAAATTCCATAGATTGACAGCATGTGTCGTTTACGAATGAGCTACAGGGGCTCAAGGGTTTATAACTGAATAAAGGCGTATGAATGCAAGTGCAGATAACCCGATATTTTACTTTTATTGTTATATTTTGGCTATTTCTGATTGACTATATTAGATTATTATTCGATGTGATTGTTAGATGTTTTATCTAAATTTGTACATCCCGTGTTATACAGAAGTGTGGAAATCACTGAATGTCATATAGAATGCTATCACAATTATTTTTACCAATTGAACAATGTTTATAACAACATACATGTACGTCATTTGCGATATGAAAATTGTATTGATAGACGTTAATGATGGTAAACTCAGTTCTCTTTGTTTACTTCTTAATAAAGTAGGTAAACAGTGCATTCCCGCTACAACGTTATCTTCACTAAATACCTCAATGTATGAATCAGGTGTTTCTTAAGTAGATGAACATACGAATCATAGCCCAACACCCTGCAAGCAACTTTAGCTGAATTGTCAGTGAAGTCATCATCACAAACAGTTCCCCAAGTACCATTGTAGTATACCTCAAGTCGGTTTCCAACTAATCGAATAGTATCAGCAACTATAACAAAAAAATATATATTCTTTAAACGATTCACAGAAAGAAGGGTTATATCATATGTTAACGTGTTTTGAAAACAATGCAAGTATTGTTATCATAATCTTACAATAATATGCGCATGAATTATTAAAAAACAAACATTTGAGCCGTCATGCGAGAAAACCAACATTATGTCCTCTGCGTAATGTATCGATCCAGGTCAGCCTGCGCAGTTCGCGCAGGCTAATCCGGGCCGACACATTCCGTCTCAGGGGGATAGAGGTATAGAGTAATGATTCCTGAAATAGAAAATCCACAGGAGGCGAAAATTATCTGTCCAGATTAGCCTGCGCGACATGCTTAGGCTGATCCGGGTCGATTTTGCTTTTGCAACGTTACCAAGAGGGCTAGAGAATCAACATCCTTTACAACAAGAAGTCGGCAATAGTTACATTAAAGGTTTTGTTTTGTGTTTGTCATGTTTCATCGATCATCGATCGCTAGAAACATAATATGAAATACCTTTCATTACAATCGTTACAACTTACAAGACGTCACATATATTTCGAGAGCAGGCGCTCTCTAGTGATTTTCATTTCGCTTAGAAGATTTTAAATTATTATTTATTTCAAATTATTATTTCAAGTAAAGAAGATGTTCGTGTAATCTATATTTTCAGCGTCCAATTCTTTTTCTCGAGCGATTTTCAGATTTGCTTAGTAGTTCAGCATCCATATTCTTTTTCCAATAAAATTCACAAACTTAGGATGCTATAAACCAGTATTAATTACCAAACACGACCGCTATATTTTTCCAACACGTAAACTCCTTCGGGAACACAAACATATCGAGAGTTAAGGAATGGTTAAAAATGGGTGTTATTCGCTTAATATATGTATTTTTACAATGGAATTCCCACTTGGTTGAATTAATTCTACAGTTCGTGCCATAGCAAATAAATATTATAATTTGGACCAAAAATAAAAATTATGAAACTGTTCATGTATCCGTAAGAAACGTTCGACTTACTTGCGCAATCTACATCATTACAAGAATCAACTTGCTCACTATTTCCAGGACATTGAAGACCGCCAGCGGATGGTACTGGATTGGTACAAAAACGGTTTCTTCTCTTTATCCCGCCATTACATCTCTGGGAGCATGAGGACCAGCTTCCCCAGTTAGACCAATCGCCATTTGTAACTGTGTGTACATGTATGTATAAATTATGATAATTATGACAAATTATAAAACGTAGTGTTAATAATAATGATATGATAATTCTAACAATAATCAAACATATATTTAAGAAGTATAAACAGGGTTTATTATTCTTTTTTTTTTTTACTCAACTGTTTAGATTGATATTTATAGAAAGACGCCTAGTCTGTAACTCGAAGAATGTTTTCTTTTACCTAGAAAATGATATACATGTATATATATGAAAAAGAAAATCTTTTTTATTCATTAAGATTTTTATATGATGTTTATGTATACAAATCAATGTGTGCAGATGTCTTAAAGTAGATTATTTTATTTTGTTTAACGACGTTTTCAACCTATCTGTAAATTCACGACTACAACACAAGTATTCATAGGCTAGAAAGTGTATATCCTACTTCGCAATGATATCATCCTAACTATCTCTGTTAAGTGGCATACATTGACATCTCAAGCCTGATTGAATAACTACTTCATTTGCCGTCAAACATTTGAAACGGAAATTATTTCCCTCGTGAGATGTACCAGCCAACAACACACTCCTCTTGACAAACTCGTTTGTTAAACGCTTACATGTTCCTATCTATAATCCCCCACTCGATACAGCGATGGTAAATAAAATATACATCAACTAAATTCTACCTGGACAATCAACGTTGTTGCACACATCACTTTCCATGTTATTTCCAGCACAATCCATACCAAAAGTAGATGGCCTTGAATGTTCGTTTCTGGAGTCCCCCAAACACGTTCTCGAGCAGGATCCCCAAGACGACCAATGGGACCATCCGCCATCTTATTCAAATAGTATATCAAGTGCATGTATATATTATATTCAGATGTAAATGCTGCATTCGGTAAATATCGTGTTATAAAATATTCTGGGTCCACATCAACAAACATAAATAAGCTCTTAGTAGTGCTTAAAATATGTTGGTAAGTGTATGCCTTTCTACACTCGAACATCGGTCGTTGTGGTACCTTCTTTAATGTTTGTAACTGTTTGCCTGTCTACACTCGAACACAGGTTGGTGTGGTATATTCTTGAATGTTGGTAACTAGCTGCCTGTCTACACTCGAACACAGGCTGGTGTGGTACCTTCTTGATTGTTGGTAACTGTCTGCCTTTCTATTCTCGAACACAGATTGGTGTGGTGCCTCTTTAATGTTGGTAACTGTATGCCTGTCTACACTCGCACACATATTGGTGTGGTACCTTCTTGAATGTTTGTAATTGCCTGCCGGTCTACACTCGAACACAGGTTGGTGTTGTACATTCTTAAATGTTTGTAACTTTCTGCCTATCTACATTCGAACACAGGTTGGTGTGGTTCCTTTTGCATGTTATTAAATGTCTGCCTGTGTACACTCTAACACAGATTGATGTGGTACTTTTCTTAATGTTAGTAACTGTCTGCCTGTGTACACTCGAACACAGATTGATGTGGTACTTTTCTTAATGTTAGTAACTGTATGCCTGTCTACACTCGAACACAGATTGATGTGGTACTTTTCTTAATGTTAGTAACTGTATGCCTGTCTACACTCGAACACAGATTGGTGTGGTACCTTTTCTTAATGTTAGTAACTGTATGCCTGTCTACACTCGAATACAGGTTGGTGTGGTACCTTTTCTTAATGTTAGTAACTGTATGCCTGTCTACACTCGAACACAGATTGATGTGGTACTTTTCTTAATGTTAGTAACTGTATGCCTGTCTACACTCGAACACAGATTGGTGTGGTACCTTTTCTTAATGTTAGTAACTGTATGCCTGTCTACACTCGAACACAGATTGGTGTGGTACCTTTTCTTAATGTTAGTAACTGTATGCCTGTCTACACTCGAACACAGATTGGTGTGGTACCTTTTCTTAATGTTAGTAACTGTATGCCTGTCTACACTCGAACACAGGTTGGTGTGGTACCTTTTCTTAATGTTAGTAACTGTATGCCTGTCTACACTCGAACACAGGTTGGTGTGGTACCTTTTCTTAATGTTAGTAACTGTATGCCTGTCTACACTCGAACACAGATTGGTGTGGCACTTTTTTGAATGTTATTAACTATATGCCTGTCTACACTCGAACACAGATTGGAGTGGTACCTTCATGAATGTTGGTAACTGTCTGCCTGTCTACACTCGAACACAGATTAGTGTGGTACCTTCTTGAATGTTCGTACCTGTCTGCTTGTCTACACTCGAACACAGGTTGGAGTGGTACCTTCATGAATGTTGGTAACTGTCTGCCTGTCTACACTCGAACACAGGTTGGTGTGGTACCTTCTTGAATGTTCGTAACTGTCTGCCTGTCTACACTCGAACACAGATTGGTGTGGTACCTTCTTGAATGTTCGTAACTGTCTGCTTGTCTACACTCGAACACAGATTGGTGTGGTACCTTCTTGAATGTTCGTAACTGTCTGCCTGTCTACACTCGAACACAGATTGGTGTGGTACCTTCTTGAATGTTCGTAACTGTCTGCCTGTTTACACTCGAACATAGATTGTTGTGGTACCTTCTTGAATGTTCGTAACTGTCTGCCTGTTTACACTCGAACATAGATTGTTGTGGTACCTTCTTGAATGTTCGTAACTGTCTGCCTGCCAACACACGAACACAGGTTGTTGTGGTACCTTCTTGAATGTTGGTAACTGTATGACTGCCTACACTCGAACACAGGTTGTTGTGGTACCTTCTTGAATGTTGGTAACTGTATGCCTGTCTACACTCGAACACAGGTTGGTGTGGTACCTTCTTGAATGTTGGTAACTGTATGCCCGTCTACACTCGAACACAGGTTGGTGTGGTATCTTCATGAATTTCGTAACTGTCTGTCTACCTACAATCTAACACAGATGGGTGTGGTACCTTCTTGAATGTCGTAACTGTTTGCCTGTTGAACACTTGAACACCGGTTGTTGAGGAACACTATTGGATGTTCGCAACTGTCTGCCTGTCTAAACTCAAACGCAGGTCGTTGTGGTACCTTCTTGAATGTTCGTAACTGTTTGCCTGTCTACACTCGAACACATGCTGTTGTGGTACAGTATTGAATGTTCGTAACTGTCTGCCAGTCTGCACTCGAACACAGGTCGTTATGGTTCATTCCTGAATGTTCGTAACTGTCTGCGAGTCTACACTCAAACACAGGTTGCTGAAATTTCGTAACTGCTTGCCTGTCTACAGACAAACACAGGTCGCTGTGCTACATTCTTGAATATTCGTATCTGAATGCCTGTCTGCACTCGAACACAGGTGTATGAGTAACATTCTTGAATGTTCGTAACTATCTGCCCGTCTACACTCGAACACAGGTCGTTATGGTACATTCCTAAATGTTCGTAACTGTCTGCAAGCCTACACTCGAACACAGGTTGCTGTTGTTGTACTTGTTTGAATATTCGTAACTGTCTGCCTGTCTACACTCGAACACAGATTGCTGTGTTTCCTTCTTGAATGTTCGTAACTGTCTGCCTGTCTATACTAGAACACATGTTGTTGTGTTACCTTCTTAAATTCAAAGCCTGATTTAAATGACGTTGACGCATACATGGTTCATTCCTGAATGTTCGTAACTGTCTGCGAGTCTACACTCAAACACAGGTTGCTGAAATTTCGTAACTGCTTGCCTGTCTACAGACAAACACAGGTCGCTGTGCTACATTCTTGAATATTCGTATCTGAATGCCTGTCTGCACTCGAACACAGGTGTATGAGTAACATTCTTGAATGTTCGTAACTATCTGCCCGTCTACACTCGAACACAGGTCGTTATGGTACATTCCTAAATGTTCGTAACTGTCTGCAAGCCTACACTCGAACACAGGTTGCTGTTGTTGTACTTGTTTGAATATTCGTAACTGTCTGCCTGTCTACACTCGAACACAGATTGCTGTGTTTCCTTCTTGAATGTTCGTAACTGTCTGCCTGTCTATACTAGAACACATGTTGTTGTGTTACCTTCTTAAATTCAAAGCCTGATTTAAATGACGTTGACGCATACAATGTTATGCTAATTCTCGAGCTAAGGAACGGACATTAATGTTCTATATTAAGTTGCAATGACCTTGACCTGAATGATCCCAAATACAATCAAAAGCTAGTTTGTAGGCGTATATTGTCTTGCAAAATACAGTTATTTAACGGTAACTTATCGTCGTTCCTAAGGTAACAGTGACCTTAATATTCACATGTCCAATGTAGTTAGAACTTCTGCCTTGGGAGCGGGAGATTAGGGTTCGAAACCATGTCAGGTAATATCAAGTATTTGTACGTGTTCAGGTTTGCGGGTATAGCAACACGTTAGATCAATCGATGTCAGAATGAATAATACTTGAAGTTCTGGTAATTTACTCAGGAAACGCCATGACATAACTGCAATATTATCGAAGGCAGCATTAACAACTTTCAATTAAGCAAACAACATATCTTGCTAAAATCAAGTTATTGATAGGACACGTCTTTTATATGTTTTTAGAAACACTCTAACACTTAATTTAACATTTGCCTAGGTGATGGTAGCCAGGGAGAGGTAATAATTTTGAGTTAAGTAGTACAGGTTCAAGAAAGCCAGGAAAAACAGGACAGGTAAACTGCCGTTATTGACGTAGCTTCATATAGGCTATGAATGCCACGGCCTACAACGTTTGCCAAAATGACAAAATGCAACTGGCTCAAAAATGACAAATAAATCTGAGGCATACCATTGCGAGGAACCCTCGAAGAGTGCACAAATTCGTTTATATTTGATAGAGGATTTTGGAAGGAGGATGCCTAAAGGTCTGACAAATAAAGTAGGGCCTACAAACATGTGTTACGCCACTGACCGTGATATAACTGAAGATATTGAAAATGGCATTACCCTGCAACCAAGCCAATCGTGCAAACTAAGGCTTTTCATTGGAAATGAGAGGTTGGCGCCCTTACCGCTGAATGGTGACATAACCGTTATAACCAGTTAACATGTGTGTTGAAAACAACTAAGGCGTTCCTCTCTATCACTTTCAGAGAAGTAATGCTTATTATTGTAGTATAGGCTAACGTGTCACAGTTCAAATAATTGAATAAAATCTTATGGAATAACGAAACTGGTACAAAATATATCTTCCATTTTAAATGTTGACAATATGCAAATATTCTTTCTAATAGTCTTTCCCTTGTCCCACTACAAAATTATTCAAACTACATGTGTACACCAATGGCAGCCTGCATATTCGGACAGCCTAAGCATGGTCTACACTGTTTGTCACTCATTAAAGTATATGTAGAAAATACTTCTCGGTAAATAATTAAGATCGTATTGAAATGGATAATGCAAGATGTAATAAGTCAACAGGATATTGGATCCTGCTAATCCGTACGGAGTGTTTTCACGTTTATACTCATTGTGACATGTAAAAGCCGTGACCTTATATAAGATGTGTGTTTGTCTGTTTTGATTTACTTATTGAGATACGTTTCACCGTGATACACCAACGTCCTCGCTCTGAACATGATACTCAGTTATCTCTTTGAATATGATTGTGATACCAATTAAAATTTCGATTCAGTGCCGAAACATCATAATAGTAATAATAACCTCTGAAAACGGCACCAATAAAGAGCAAATCCTCTCAATAACAATTATTAAATCATTTGTTTTCAAAGTAATAGTTTTAATCTCAAGTAACCGCTCTGGAGCGACACCTCTCTAGAGTAAAACCTTTCCGAAGCAACACCTCTGTAAACAATACCTATCTATAACATCACCTATGTAGAGCATATCTGTAGAGAACATCGCTCTACTACATCACCTATCTAGAGCAATATATCGGTAGAAAACACCTCTTTAGAGCAACACTTATATAGGGCAACGCATATGTAGAGCAACCCCTCTTTACAAAACCTCCCCAGAGTAACACCTCACTAAAGTAATAAATTTGCAACTTTCTCGGCTTTGAGCTGATGTTGTTCTGAAGAGGATTCTCTGTAATGACAACATATTGAACATGTACATCGGTGTTTTTCCATTGAATTTATTTATAAGTCATTATTCAACATGACACACCAACGTCCTCGACGTGACTACAGCTTAATACTCCTGTTTCAGCAACAATAGGTGTGTGAGAACAATTAAATATAGACGACTCTGTGCCGGAACAAATAACACTTGTAAGCCATATCGGTCCACTGCCATCGGGGACATGGTCATATGTGATCATCTTGCCATTGACCCTGTGTGAAATGAAAATGATATCCTTGATTCTGGTTATATGTGAATGGTTATAAATAGTCAGGTATTCCTTGAAAAAAATTTTTTTTTTTATTTGAAACGTTTTTGAAAGATAGGCAAAAATATATATCACTAATAGCACCACGAACAAGAATAAAGATATCTTATGCAGGAATACTATAGATGAATTTGACACATATGCGTTCAGGATAAATATACGAAAACATAACATATTACAAAATAATCAATATCAAGCCAACATAAGATTGATACATTAGATTAAATACAGTGGGTGACAAAACTCTTTCTAACATTGCAAGAAAGTGCATTCAACGCGATTTACAATTATAAGTTGTACACTTGTTCTTATGTTTATGTTTATTTATTCCTGGTTTAACTGTAACTTCTGCCTGTGTGATGTTTTGGCATGAGCGTTCTGTTTACCCCTCTTTCACGTGGCACTTTTTTTTTTCTTTTTTTTTTTAATATTTTGAGGATGATATTGTTATTTCCATGTGTCTTATTTTGAGACTAAGAAAAATAAATAAACGATCAAATTAAATGGAAATCACTGAATTTCATATAGAATGCTATCACAATTATTTTTACCAATTGAACAATTTTTATAACAACATACATGTACGTCATTTGCGATATGAAAATTGTATTGATAGACGTTAATGATGGTAAACTCGGTTCTCTTTATTTACTTCTTAATAAAGGCGGTAAACAGTGCATTCCCGCTACAACGTTATCTTCACTAAATACTTCAATGTATGAATAAGGTGTTTTTTTAAGTAGATGAACATACGAATCATAGCCCAACATCCTGCAAGCAACTTTAGCTGAATTGTCAGTGAAGTCATCATCACAAACAGTTCCCCAAGTACCATTGTAGTATACCTCAAGTCGGTTTCCAACTAATCGAATAGTATCTGCAACTATCACAAAAAAAAGATTCTTTAAACAATTCACAGAAAGAAGGGTTATATCATATGTTAACGTTTTTTGAAAACAATGCAATTATTGTTATCATAATCTTACAATAATACGCGCATGAATTATTAAAAAAAAACCATTTGAGCCGTCATGCGAGAAAACCAACATTATGTCCTCTGCGTAATGTATCGACCGAGGTCAGCTTGCTCAATCCGCGCAGGCTAATCCGGGCCGACACATTCCGTCTTAGGGGGATAGAGGTATAGAGTAATGATTCCTGAAATAGAAAATCCACAGGAAGCGAACATTATCTGTCCGGGTTCGCTTGCGCGGCATGCTTAGGCTGATCCGGGTCGATTTTGATTTTGCAACGTTACCAAGAGCTCTAGAGAATCAACATCCTTTACAACAAGAAGTCGGAAATAATTACATTATAGGTTTTGTTTTGTGTTTGTCATGTTTCATCGATCATCGATCTCTAGAAACATAATATGAAATACCTTTCATTACAATCGTTACCAGTAGGGCTGTAACGAATACACTAGGTGGCGAATACGATATGTATCACGAATACAGGGTCATGAATTTAACAACATGCAAACACAAATTAAATCAGAATTCAAATGATTAGAAAAAGTATAACGATTGACTAGTAAGTCTTGTCACTCTTGTGAAAAATAAAATCCAACGAGAACATTATAAAAGTTAATAACGTTTTCGAGTCTTTATCCATTGTCCATAGTCGACATGCTTGTGATCCTCAAACGAATATCAACTTAAATACTTTCATTACTTTGATTTCATAACAGGCAAATTATGAATTTAATGTAGCGTTTAACTAGTTGTACCAGATGTCATAGTGTGAGATGGAATGTCTTCCTTGAATCTTTTCTGAAATCCGAAATGTTTACATACAAGTGAAGTATATTTGTCCGGAGATTCAATAATTCAAATTTCCGTGTGGTTCGCCACTTTTTGTTGACGGGTTTTGGTTGTCATTTAATGGGAATTCTCTATTTTCAATCGAATTATAATAGAAAATCCATACCAAACACATTTTAAAAACACAAAAACGTATGTCAAAATAAATCGTAGCGAACACAACAATGAAAAATAAATATGTCGCAAAATCAGTGGTCAGCTGATGTGGGTGGGGTAAATATAAATATAGCGTCCGAATGCGCTATGAAACTAAAGAGCTTTGCAAGTGTGACAAAAGGTTTCTTATGTTTGTAATTCAATTACATTGCATTTAGCTTAAATCATACAGCTTTTGATTACATCGGTTCGGGATGAAGCGAATAACGAATATGTATTGTACAGACCTGTATTCGGTTATATAGAATATTCGAATGTATCGTTACAACCCTAGTTACAAGACGTCACATATGATTCGAGAGCAGGCGCTCTCTAGTGATTTTCATTTGTATTAGCAGATTTTAAATTATTATTTATTTCAAATTATTATTTCAAGTAAAGAAGATGTTCGTGTAATCTATATTTTCAGCGTCCATATTCTTTTTTTCGAGCGATTTTCAAATTTACTTAGTAGTTTGTAAATTTGATGTTTTCAAGTAAAGAAGATTATCGTGCAATCTATATTTTCAGCATCCATATTCTTTTTCCAATAAAATTCACGAACTTGGGATGCTATAAACCAGTAGTAATTACCAAACACGACCGCTATATTTTTCCAACACGCAAACTCCTTTGGGAACACAAACATATCGAGAGTTTAGGAATGGTTGAAAATGGATGTCATTCTCGTAATATATGTATTTTTACAATGGAATTCTCACTTGGTTGAATTAATTCTACTGTTCGTGCCATAGCAAATAAATATTATAATTTGGACTAAAAATAAAAATTATGAAACTGTTCATGTATCCATAAGAAACTTTCGACTTACTTGCGCAATCTATATCATTACAAGAATCAACTTGCTCACTATTTCCAGGACATTGAAGACCGCCAGCGGATGGTACTGGATTAGTACAAGAACGGTTTCTTCTCTTTATCCCGCCATTACATCTCTGGGAGCATGAGGACCAGCTTCCCCAGTTAGACCAATCGCCATTTGTAACTGTGTGTATGTATAACTTATGATAATTATGACAAATTATAAAACGTAGTGTTAATAATAATAATATGATAATTCTAACAATAATAAAACATATATTTAAGAAGTATAAACAGGGTTTATTATTCTTTCTTTTTTTTAGCTCACCTGATCTTTGCTCAAGGTGAGTTATTGTGATCGCCTTTTGTCAAGCCAAGCGTCCGTCGTCGGTCGTGCGTCGTCCGTCAGCTTCTCCTCCTCAGTAACCAGTGGGTCAATTGGGGATGAAACTTCACAGAAAGCATCCTCTCAATGACCTCACCAGATTTCTTTTAAATTGTTGGGATCCATGCAGAAATCCGGTTTCCATGGCACCGAAATGAAAAAAACTAAATTCTTCTTCTCCCAAACAAAATGTTCCTTAAATGACCCTCTATCAGATTCCTTAAAGCCATGTTGATTGGTCGAAAAGCATGGCCGCCAGGGGGGGGGGGGGGGGGTGATGGGGGCGGGGGCTAGGGGGGGGGGGGGGGGGGGTGGGGGGGGGGGCGAGGATATTTTGCCTTATATGGATATAGTGAAAACTTAAAAAATCTTCTCCGACGAAAGTGTCAGGCCGATTTTCAAATAGTTTTGTAGAATTGTTCCTTGGATGACTCCTTTAAGCCATGTTGATTGGTCGAAAAAATGGACGCCAGTGGGCAGGGCTATTTTGCCTTATATGGCTAAGTTAAAACTTAAAAAATCTTCTTCTCCCAAACTGGTTGGCAGATTTTCAAATAATGTTGTAGAAATGCTCCTTGGATGACCCTCTATCAGATTCCTTCAAGCTATGTTGATTGGTCGAAAAACATGGCCGCCAGGGGGTGGGGCTATTTTGCCTTATAAGGCTATAGTGAAAACTTAGAAAATCTTCTCCTCCGAAAGTGTAAGGCCAATTTTCAAATAATTTTGTAGAAATGTTCCTTGATTGGTCAAAAAACATGGCCGCCAGTGGGCAGGGCTATTTTGCATTATATGGCTATAGTGAAATTCTTCTCCTCCAAAAGTGTCAGGCCGATTTTTCAAATAATGTTGTAGAAATGTTCCTAGGGTGACCCTCTATCAGATTCCTTCAAGCCAAGTTGATTGGTTGGAAACTATGGCGGCCAGGGGGTGGGGGGGGGGGGGGGGGGGGGGGGGGGGGGCTTATATAGATAAAGTGAAAACAAAACAAAACAAAACAGGTGAGCGATTCAGGGCCATCATGGCCCTCTTGTTTTACTCAACTGTTTAAATTGATATTTATAGAAAGACTCTTAGTCTGAAACTGGAAGAATGTTGTCTTTTACCTAGAAAATGATATACATGTATATATATGACATTTTTCTTTTTCATTCATTAAGAATTTTTTATATGATGTGTATGTATACAAATCAATGTGTGCAGATGTATTAATGTAGATTTTTTTATTTTGTTTAACGACGTTTTCAACCTATCTGTAAATTCACGACTACAACACAAGTATTCATAGGCTAAAAAGTGTATATCCTACTTCGCAATGATATCACCCTAAATACCTCTGCTAAGTGGCATACATTGACATCTCAAGCCTAATATGTAATAACTACTTTATTCCCGTCAAACATTTGAAACAGAAATTATTTCCCTCGTGAGATGTACCAGCCAATAACACACTCCTGTTGACAAATTCGCTTGTTAAACGCTTACATGTTGCTATCTATAACACACACACACACACACTCGATACAGCGATGGTAAATACAATATACATCAAATATATTCTACCTGGACAATCAACGTTGTTGCACACATCACTTTCCATGTTATTTCCAACACAATCCCTACCAAAAGTAGACGGCCTTGGATTGTCACAGGTTCGTGTTCGTTTCTGCAGTCCCCCCAAACACGTTCTCGAGCAGGATCCCCAAGACGACCAATGGGACCATCCGCCATCTTGTTCAAATAATATATCAGGTGCATGTATATATTATTTTCAGATTTAAATGCTGCATTCGGTAAATATCGTGTTATAAAATATTCTGGGTCCACATCAACAAACATAAATAAGCCCTTAGTAGTGTTTAAAATATAAAATACGCTTGGAACACTTTCAACTTTTCATGTTTTACAAATATTAAATTACACAAAGTTGGCACATAAAGTTACCTTGATGACTAACAGTATTGGTTAAGAACTTAAGTATTTTAACATTTTTATCAGGGAAACAAACATTAGGAAATTTGCTTAAACGTATTTAAGTATTACTTATCACTAAGTAAGTTTGGTGGAATTGAACCGTGATAGGCAAATCTGAATACATGATTGCCTAGATTGTGTTACTAGTATTTAATACAAGAACGTATAACATAACACGCGAAAATAAGAGCGCTGCAAAGTATGAACCATAATAATCCAATGTTTTCAAACTCCAATGTCTGAAGCTGTTAATATATTATATTTATGCACCAGAAGACGCTTCTAACATGCTAAGGACTTTACATTTTTCCTTTTTGCAGTGCACTCACCTCACGTCTACAATTGTGTTTAAACATGTAAATATGTACAATACGATTCCAATTTCCGCTGTATGTTATTATATTTGTAATATTTGACTATTGGCTTTAATGCTAAATGTCTAAATAAAGTTTATTATCTGTTCTATGTTTGTTTATCTATTAATAATCCTTCCGAACCTTAAACAATTCTGCAGCAGACGACTTTGAAAAGGCATTTTTTTGTAAAATATGAATGTGGAAGACAGTGGTGCAGAGGTAGAGCGTCGGCCTCTCGTATCAAAGGTCCTTGATTCGAGTCCCGTGATGAGCGGGTCCTGACTTTGGGATTTTTCCACGCAAACGGCGCGAGTACTGGTTAAGTCTCCAGGAAGCAGTCATCGAGCGTGATTAATATAAGCTGAAAGCTTGCTTCGCAATCGATGTAAAATAAATAATGTTTAAATTAAAAAATAATGAAAATTGAAATGAGAGTATCTTGTTCAGTTGCAAACATTACAGCAAAGGGAGACAAAATACATACTGAGCAAATATCATAAAATATTCTTATGTCTCTCAGAGCTTCATATGCATATGTATGTGGTAAAGAGTCAATAGCTTATAATAATAATGTGTAACAATCATCTTGGGTATAAAATGAATAGAAAACATTTCAGCAATATTGTTCACGAGTCGTCTCCTGCAGTTGCGTTTAACTGTGTCAGCATAAATGAAATGATTTACCAAAGAAACGCTTGTTTGTAGCTGAAATGGAAGCCGCTTGCTAATACCTGTTACTTTAAACTAAAACTGGCGATATAGCATAGTGTTTTGGGCCAGATGTCGATAGTATTTCTTTTGTAATAACACATGTACTTGTAACAATACCCTTAGAGATGACTGACACGGTTCTAGAGATATTTACTTTTGATATATTTGTATATTCTTTCAATGGTGTCTTCACTGTCCTGGAAGGGGTAGGGATTATAAGCTATGGCTTGACACTCAAAATATTTATCATGTTTGGGCCCACGAGCACAAACTGCTCAATGTCTGACTTTGTGTGACCGTATGTCGTCCAGCGTTGTCAACCATTTGCTCCTACTAAACAACGAGGCCAAGTTCAATCAACTTAGAAGAAACTATCAAATCTTGCTCCTCTTCATTAATTGTGAAAGAATTTAAAGTTTGTTTTTAGGAGTTACAAATCTGTATATCGATAATGTGGCGAAAATGTTCCGCAGTCGACCCTCTGCAAAAATTGTCGAATCTATATTGATTGGTTACAAACATAACCATTGAATAAAAACTGTGTCTTGTATAAAACCATGGTCGCTTGGTCGGTTATGAAAAAGGGGTAAACTTTAAAGAATTCGTCCGATCTGTAAGTATTTCGTTGAATTTAAGATAACTTGGTTCATTATTCTTTATGTGACACTATACAACAAATGTCCATGCTCTGATCGGTCGAAATATATGACTGCCGACTCATTGTTGTATGTGCCAATAATTAAAAAACGGTTGCTCTATATTTTCGTATAAATATCCTTTGCAGGCAAACCGTAATTGAACATAAACCTCATTTCCCATTCCATTTTACTCTTTTATCAAGAGGATTCAAACGTGGCCGAGTAGTTAGCGCGTCGAGTATTTGGAATCGGGCGTCCCAAATTCGATTCCCAGTTGCGGATTGGCATGGCGAAATGCTCTTGGACAAGATACATGTCCTAGCCTAATACTGGTTTGCTTACCAGAGTCTCATGAATAAGTGCACCGTCGTCGTGAAATAATGTTGAGAATAGCGTACAAACTATCAATACATAAATAGGATCCCATTTTATTTTCCTTTTGTAATTGTTTCGTGTTTTTCGCAGCTTTCAATAATGTTTCAATTATATCACGGTGTTTCCCGGGTAATTTACCAGTACTAATACTAGTCCATTTATTCTGAAATCAGTCATTCATTCGTAGTGTTTATCCCGCAACCGTGCGCACCAAAAAGGGCAGCCATTACTATACTTTTAAAGTCTTTGGTATGACCATGCCGGGGATCGAAACTGCGACATGCTGCACCCGATACGGATTTTAAAGAACTACCTCAAATATATGGATAATGGATATGCTATCCGAGTATAACATACCTGAGCAAGCCCTTGTAAAACACGCACGATCGTCACGATAATCCCCCGAGCAAGTATCGCCATCGGGTCCGGGATAAGGATTCGAACATGTTCTGTCTCTGCGCTCAAGTCCGATGCCACAGGAGACACTGCAAATTCCCCATTCCGACCATCTACTCCATTGGCCATGGACTGAAACATGTCAGTTTAACCATATTGTGCATGGATCATACACTTATGTATAACAAAATTCAATTTTGTAAGTTGATATTTACTAAGGAATCATATAAGAGTTATGAAATGTCGATTCATTCGTGTTTAAATATCATCATAATGTACTTTGTATTCCTCAAGTTTACAAGAATTAAAAACTTTCATTTAACTTAAGTAGCGTGTGTCATATATTTTGCAGAACAGTCAAAGTATATGTATGCTAATTAAGATACATGTATTAAAGTGCATTGCACATTTGCTAATGACTATAAATATGTACGTAATTACTTGGACACTTTCTTGGATAACACATATCGGTCTCGTCTCCTTTCCCTTGACAGTCTAGTCCACCATTTTTCGGGGCCGGATCGTTACAAAGTCTTACTCTCGTCTGTGTACCATTTCCACAGGTCACTCCACAATTAGACCATGGCTGCCATGTTGACCATTGTCCGTGTACTGAGTTAAGGATATCAAGAAATATCAAAATCGATAAATTATATATATCTCGTTATTTTTCATTACAACTTTACAATTGGATAGGTTAAAGATCGTCTACATTGTTAGAAATAAACATCTGTACAAAGGGACACTGCGAGGGGATTTGTATCCGTTGGCGATAGTCTTGTTACAATATTGAAACTAATAAAAAAATATTGATATTCATTTTGATCAGCTCTATTTTTCAAAATTTACAAAAAACGTCTTATAATATTATTTACAATGTGATAATAACTAACTAAAGACTTTACGCGGAAACGAGAGAGACATTACTGCTTTCTGTCTCCCAGTCAGGCAGGCGACTCAAAATAAACAACAAATACACTTCAGTCTATGTGAGAATGTGTACTTATTGTTTTCAAACATGTAAGATAATGAGCATACCTATTGGGTGATCACAAAACCCACATAGCTTAGGGCACTTAATTTGGGCGTGATAAGTGTCGCTACAGATGTTAAACACACTACTAATGGTCTGGCAGTTGAAATCCGGATCATCTTTGCAGGTCGCCGAATTTGTTGCTACAGCGGAGAGACAATGGTTTTATTTATGTTGATACAGTTGGTCAAACTCAGTTCAAAAATTATGATTTATCGATGAAATTTAAATTATACCTAACGCGTTTGCTCTTCAGAACGGTTTACAACTTGCACATATTAGGAATCATTTTTTTGTTAACTTCAAACGCGGAAAAATTTCATTTTGAATACATTAATTACAAAAGATAAACGAAATATTAGTTATTGCTTGACATATCTCGGCGCTCTGAGAAAACCAACATTAGTGTATTTGCGAAAAGTGCACATACAGATCATCTGCGCATCAACTCGTGCTCTTTACCTTTCACAAATAAGACATAAACTATTTAAATTCGATAAAATGGATGCACAGGGAGATGTTTATCTACACTTGTAATAATTATGCAAAGCTTGGTTTTCATGGAGAACCGCTTAACTAGTTACAATATGTGCAAGTTGTAAATCGTTCTGAAGAGCAAACGCGTTAGGTATAATTTAATTTTTTGTAAGACCATTACAGTTCCATGACATAACACGAAGCTGCTCTTCGGACCCATCCTACGGTGTTCCTGTATTGTTGTTCACAATTTTACCGTCAATGTATAGTTTTTCGTAGCTTAACCACGCCCTGCATCCTGAGCCAATGGCGGCCTTCATTTGCGGAACTAACGATTTACGTTTAGCTACAATCTTACGTGGGAATTGTTAGATATGTATTTTTGAATTGCCTTCCCTGCTTTCTAACGGTCTCACGGTCTTCAAACAACGAAAACGAGGAGGTGTATAGAACATTTGATTCATATATGTGTCTGTTTCCCATTCATACAACACTGAGCGAACTGAACGTAATGCGTTACTAACCGATTTACTCACATTGCCTCCGTTTTCCGGTGACCCGCCATAACGCGGCGTTTTCAAATTCTGGTCAAAATTTCCATTACCACTTATTTTCCTTTTATTTCTCCCTCCTCGTCCCCTTCCTCGACTCATCACACACTTATGCTACTATTCACATCGTTAATAACCTCCAAGATGACTAAATCGCCAAGGGAGATACATTTACATCCAATATATTAAACCAAATTTCAAGAGCGATCAAAATCCACGTCCCCCACGAAAACTCAAACGATACCAACTTATATTCAATTCAATTTATTTATTTACGTAATCAAAGGCCACCGGCCCAAAATACATTATCTAATGTTACAAATAATGTTACAAATAATACATCACATGAACAATAGGTTATGTCAATTGAAGTATGTATAAAAGATATGCTATATGTAAAACAAAACAATACATTAAAGAAAACACAAAATTAATTTCTTCTGAAATAAATGTTGATTCAAATTATCAAGTTCCCTAATAAGTTTTGTAATAAATAACGTTAAAAGTTTTAAGGTTGTACAATTATTAATTTTTATTAAATTGATAAAATCAATCAATTCAGTTCAAACTAGTAGTAGTAGTCATACCACTAGAACGACGACTTTGGCAGCATCAACAAATGCTTTGACACCGGCGGCAAAAGCTATTCCTCCGAACCCTAGTAAGTATATACTGTACGAGCCGTTTTCTAGGAAAACAAACCTTAAAGAACTTATGACAAGGGTGTATAATATCGACCTGCATATTCACGCAACTTGGTCAAAATGAATAATGTAAGAAGTTGTATATTCTGTATATGACTGATTGACCCAAATTGTAACGAAAGTGAGTTTAAGAAAACCAATGAATGAAATTTGGGAAATTGTGTGCATGCTCTGGATACTCTTTGTTGTAGTCATATTATTTAATATTCCGCCGATCAACTTTAAAAATCTGAGAATAGATTGTTGGGCCGTATGATGAAGGCTATACAAGTAATGTAACTTACGATTGTTAACGTTTAACTTCTCCCAGCAAAGGGGGTGCACCATTGTACGTTAATCGCCACTGTTTCGGAATTAAACAGTATTCTTCTTAAAAAGGAAAGGAAATTATCACTCACAATGGCCATTTACCACATCACAAATCCAAACTGTAAAAGAAATCCATTTTTGCAATGGTTCACGAGCACCTAGTGGAATGCTCTCCGATTATGTGTCGCAAAGGGGGAACAGCATTCTACATATATAGGTATTCGCGTTGTGATGTTCTACGTTTTATTTACTACTGAATACCTAGTCTTCTAAACGTTACGCGTCTCTCACGTCCTCCATAACTTTCGAACACCCATTATTTCAACACTATACTCTTACCTTTCTACTCTCTAAATAAAATGTGCTATGTGCTTCATCTCACACTGCTGCCCACCTCACTTTGACGTCCCTTGAAAGCTGTCCACTGTTTCCAAAACTTATTGGCTCAGGTACACATATTGTTTGCAATGTAACATTGTGACGTAAATGCTTAGGTATTGATGTTATGGTGTTCCTGACATCTACAAACATGTCTGGAGTGTTCATAATGGTACATATGTATAGGACGTGTAAGTTAAAGGGTACAATCGAGCTATAGTTCGATGAGAGAATAGAATAGTGGCGCAATTTCAAATGCAAGTGACTACTTTTGGTCAATGTTTCACCTTAACAAACAGTTGTTGATATTCTTCGTCCATGCTTATCCAGCGTAAACTGATTTTAATTGAAATATAGCTCAGAATGTCAGGAGTCCATCTATGGCGAGTTGTCACTGCGCGAGATTTGAGACCCAGTTCACTACGGTCGAAGTGGACTGCCCCATGGGCAAGGAACACTTTATAGCTTTGCACTTGTTTGTTTCCCAGGAATCCGAGTAAATGAACTGTAGCCTAGGCATAATGTTTGTATATCGTTATTGCTTAGTCATCTATAATGTTCGTTGAAGCTAGAACTTTTCTCGAAAAGCGTCTATGATTCCTGTATGACTAATTGACGAATATAGAAGACCCAGATCAGACTCCCCAAAGACACAGACTGATCCAGATCTTCGTTGGCCGTAAACCCAAGAGGTCGGTCTCTTGTTCTAAGGAATAACTCCATTTTCTGTTTCTCTATTTGATCAGCGGCTTGCTACAAGTGTTTTGGCCCACCTGAGTTGTGCGAATTCCTGTATGCAGAAATAACATGTACACCTCCAAACAATTAGTGCATCAACCAAGTCATTAACACAGTTGACGGAAGGCAAACGATTAACAGAACGTGAGTGTTTTCAGATAAAAGTCAAACTTATCTGTCACCTCTGTTAAGCAACCAACGTGTATTTACTCTGGATTCTTAGGAAACAAACAAGTGCAGGGCTATAAATTGTTCCTTGCCCATGGGGCAGTCCACTTCGACCGAATTGAACAGGGTCTCAAATATCGCGCAGTGACAACTCGACATAGATGGATTCCTGACATTCTGAGCTTTATTTCGATTAAAATCAGTTTAATCTGGATAAGCACGAATAATATCAACAACTGTTTGTTAAGGTGAAACATTGACCAAAAGTAGTCCCTTGCATTTGTAGTTGCGCCACTATTCCATTCTCTCATTGAAATATAGCTCGATTGTACCCTTTAACTTACACGTCCTATACATATGTACCATTATGAACTCTCCATACATGTTTGTAGATGTCAGGAACAAAACTTATGAGGAAAATTGATAATTTGTAGGAACATTTATTTCAGAAGAAATGAATTTTGTGTTTTCTTTAATGTATTGTTTTGTTTTACATATAGCATATTTATACTTAACATACTGCAATTGACATAACCTATTGTTCATATGATGTACTATTTGTATTATTTGATTATGTATTTTTGGCCGATGGCCTTTGATTACGTAAACAAATAAATTGAATTGAATATAAGCTGGTGTCGTTTGAATTTTCGCTATTGTCGTTGATGAGGTCGAAGTCGTAGTGGCTTGTGTAATCGTTGTGGCTTTAGTTGTCGTTGTTAATTGTGTAGTCGTTGTTGGAGTTTGTGTGGTCATGGTAGTTACTACATGCATACAAAGTTATTTTGTCATTGATGTCTCGTGTAGCTTTTAGTTTAAAATGCCCTAAGCATTTCCACTTGAAAATTACTACTTATTGTTATTTTCAATATATACTGCAAATGTCTGCAAATTGCAATTAGAGTACAAAGGCAACACATACTATAACGAAAATTCTGTAGATAAACGATTTAAAAATAAAATATTAAATATTTCTTTTATGAAAAAGCAACATTGAAAAAGCGTTTAAACAACAGCAGGGAATAAAATCATAATAATGACAATAATAATAATAATAAAACTAATAAGTATAATACGAAGAGTAATACTACAAAGAATAGAAGATTCATAATAAGCCGAGCCTCTGTAACTCAGCCGATAGCGACGCGGGGCAATCCTGGTAGTTTGAGGTCTTCCACCAATGGGCTAACAGTCTATGTGCAAAGCACATAGCTTGGTAGGTCTGTTGCGTGGAGTACTTTTGAGGGAAAGTCAGAAAACAAATTAGAAGGTGATCTGGCCGCCTTGTTATTACTGAAAAGTTGTTGAAAACGACATTAAACCCCAGTCAACCAAACAATTAATCATAAATTCAATATTTATTTATTTATTTAATCTTTTCAATTCCTTCTGATGGAGATTACTAAATTAACACACAAAACTTTCAAAAATTAACAATATGAAAAATATTATAGTATTGGGGCTATATATATACACTTGTAATTATATACAAACATGCACTGCATTTAAGTTTAATGTATGGTTGCGGACTTTTCAGTAAATCATTAATCAGCGAAAGCATAAGTGAGTGTTATTCCTGATCAACTTTTTTAATCTTTATTTTTAGATCACTTTTCTGATCACTTTGTGTCCGTCGTCCGTCGTCCGTCCGGCGTTAACTTTTAGCTTTAAACATCATCTCCTCCCAAACTCCAAGGACAATTTCCTTGAAACATCACAGGACTGTTCCTCTGGTTGGCCTCTTTCAAAGTTGTTCAAAGATTTAAATTCCATTCAGAACTTTGGTTGCTGCGGCATCAGAAAGGGGGCAAAAGGTCCAAACTTTAAAAATCTTCTCCTCCGAATCTGCCTGTCAGATTCAAATATAATTTGGTAGAAATGTTCATTGGGTGACCCTCTATAAAAATTGTTCAAGCCATACTGATTGGTCGAAAAACATGGCAGTCAGGCGGCATCAAATAAGGGGCAAAATGACAAAATTTGAAAATTCCATTTTTATGCAAATGTTTGTCTGATTTTAAGAAAATATAATACGAATCTTACTGTAATGATCCTCTATTTAATTTGTTTAAGCCGTTTTGATTGGTTACACAATCATATCAACCAGGCGTCATCACAAAAAGGGTAAATTGAACTTTTAGCTACAAATGACAACCAATTCCTACCATTCTAATAGACCAATTTCCACAAAACATCACAAGAATGTTCCTTTGGTGGTCCTCTTTCAAATTTGTTCAAAGATTTAAATTCCATTGAGAACTTTGGTTGCTGCGGCATCAGAAAGTGAGAAAAATACTCAAATTTTAAAATCCTCCATAATCTACTTGTGCTATTGCAAGATAATTTGGTAGAAATGTTTCTTAAGTGTTTCTAAATAAACTGTTGAAGCCATATTGATTTCGTTGAAAAACAGGGCAGCAAGGCGGCATCAGGAAAGGTGCAAAATGACAAAAACTCCCATTCTTATTAAAGTTCTTGTTAGATTTCAAGATATAAATGGCCTTTACTGATAAGCTGTTTCTTGAGAAGTGTCCACTCCTTTCAGTTTCATTTGCACTCCCTGATAACATTTTCCAGATATTTGCAGTTAAATATTTGCTACTAATTTACTATCAATTAGGTGATCGATTTAGGGCCATCTTGGCCCTCTTGTTTTTAATTTACAGTTTAGAAAATATTTACAAAGTAGAATTGATTTGTCATGAATGGAAATATTCCGTTAACGCGGCGTAGAATATGTTTTAACACGTACTATAACATAAACGAGAATGTGTTAAAACCTTCAACCCCACTCTTTAAATCTTCTTATCGTGTTGGTACATAATTTACAAATACAACAATTCAAATTTATCACATTCTTTCCAATTATTTGTATTATCAAAACAAATGCCGAATATAATAAATAAGTCATTATTATATCATTTCTGCCTTTTATCTGGCATAACCAGTTTAATGTAACAGTTAATTATGAAATGATCAAACAGCGAATTTAAGATATCTACTATTAAAATTGGTACTCCTGTATCAATAATTCGAATCGTTTAGAAATGTTTTAGTTTTATGAATAATTAATCTCTGGTCAGTTACGTGTGACAAATTGAAAAGAACAAAAGGTGAAACACACCTGTGTATATATTTTATCTTTTTTTTCCAGAGTACTCGGCTACTATTACTAACCGATTAATCGAATAAGATACGGTTAACCGATTAACCAGAACAGAACTTTTATTCACCCAGGTATTTACATACAACAAAGTACAAATACAAATTTACATAAACAATTTACAACATTTACAATTTACATTAACTCAGTTATGATACAATAACATTCCTTCTTTTCCAATGATTAGATAAAGTCAGTTCAAGAGAGGGGAAATGGTTGACTTGATATTTTGTAGACGGGGGTAAGAGCTTCATCCTTTTATAATTGAGATAAAGGTATGCACATTATGTTTCAAATAGGTGGCCGTGTACGCTTATTTTATTAGAAAAGACGTCCTGTAAACAGACATGGTCATGTTGTATTTCCAAAATGGAAACCTTTCTGATATGCATATAGCATATCACAAACTGTAAAAAGGTTCTGAAATGCATAATGCATACAACTTATAAGCGAAATCATCAACACTTTTTATTCTCACGCACCTTGTTTGAGATAAATACTTGATTTTTTAAAGTATAAAGGACGTAACATTCTCGAGATTTCACATACTTCATGGGTTGCCATATATTAAACTAGGTTACGACATGGTCAAAGGGTGCGTGCGATATAAACATTGAGTGAGTTGTCAGTACACATATGGGATTATTCATTCAAGTTAGACAACTTAGAATCGTTATAGGCCTATAATTAATTAGGACAGTAGAGTCTCCTTTATTTTTAAATATAGGGATGATAGTACCTTGTAGCCAATATTTTGGAATGTAACTTGTATCGAGGACGGTGTTAAATAAATTAGTGTAGGTTTGGATGAATACGTCCTTTAAACTTTTGATATATTCATTTGTTATACACAAAATGTTACTCATCTGTATTATGATACTAACTTATGATTGCCTGTATCTTTTTCTGGCAATTGACTTGTATATATAAAATATAATTATGCTTTTTTTTTCTCATTTTCTCAATCTCTCTCTCGTTCTCATTTTCTTTTTTACTTTTCTTTGTAGTTGCTTGCTTTTGTAATAGTTAATTTGTGATCTGTTTGTATTGTTTGTGAAATCTTCAAGTATGGAGGAAATAAAGATAATAATCACTTAAGTTTCTGAGTTTGTCGGAATTGGCCTTTTTCTCTGTTGTTATTATAGAAGTCCATAGCTTGTTGATAGTCTTTACTTGCGTGTTGCAGACGACACTTATTTATATAATTTTGGTTATTTTTGTAAACAACCTTAGCCTCGTGATATAATTTTCTGGCTTTATAACAAGTTGGGCCAAACCATGACTTATTATTAGCTCTTTGTTTTACTAGGGACATTTGCTTTTTCTTGGAAAACCTTTTTTCGGCTGAATCACGAAATATATGCTTTATACGCTCTGTGATATTTCCAATGAAGTTTAGCTGCATAGATGAAGATTGCAATTCATGGAATAGGGATTGTTAGTGACTTGTTTTTAAATTATTTACAAATTCTTTTTTTAAACTATCGGCCCATATAATTTGAAAATCGCAACAGTTTGGATAGTATGTATTATTCGAATACAGGTCATGTTCATAATTAAATTCCCAAATAAGAGCGCTATGCCCATCTGAGAACAATGAGTCTGTATCATCAATTTCAAAATCATTAATGTATTGGAAACAGTCTGCTGTTGCTTATACATAATCGATTACCGACTTTTCTCGAAAAGTACAATTTTTCAACATTCTGCCGTTTAGAATACAAATGTTATTATTACAACATATTTGGATTAATCTAAAACCATGTGTGTTAGTTTTTAAATCGCGTGTTCTACGTTCTATAGGCACAGATGCGTTTTCAAGGACAGTATTTTTGTCAAAGAAAGATTGAGATTCGTCATCAACATTTAAACTCATTCATGAACGGGTCTGATTGGACAAAATCCTTCATTTTGCCTGTTCTAGAATAAGCATCGTCTGCCAGCCGAACAAATTTATAATCGCTACACATTTGAGTAATCTCTGATTCGAATTCATTAAGATCATCATTATAAAAAAATCTTGAATTTTCTGGCGTAAGGTATATAGCACCAAGAATGAGGTAATCACTTAGATTGACTAGCATTGGGATATTTTTGCATAGGATATATACGTGTACCTTGTTGTCCGATTGTGCAAATGTGTTTATTGCAGGCATCCGTGCCACAGCACTGATTGCAGTTGGTTATGTTTGATACGTCTCTACCGATAATAGAAAGAGATGACATTGTGGTCGCCGTTGTTGCTCTGCAAACCTTGAAAACCGGAAAGAAATTATACTTTTTCATCTCAGGGAATTTAATATCAAATACACAAACCGTCCATGAAACAGTTTTATTCCAAATCAGATAGAACTGAAGTTCACAAGTAATTTATATCGCTGGTTGTGATTGGTTTAACAACACCGTGTAACCTAGTTCCGGAACTTGATACAAGGTGAAGTAATATTATGCCAAGAAATTGACAGCAGTAGGCTAAGTATACCTTTTATTAAATTATCAACTGTACATGTCTGGTGTCAAGAATAGACTATTTTAAATCAACATATATTTAAATAACGTCCATAAAAGTCGCTTTGAAATGTGTAACAGACAAGTGATTAACCATGATAGAAGAAAACGCCAAAAAATACCAAATATGATCATTCTTTCGGATACCTTTTTTAAACTGTTAGAGAGATTCTAGATTCACTGACACTCGAACCGCACCATTGTGTTGTTCGTGATTTTTGTATTTTATAAAATATCACAAAAATGTCAAAGACGACAAAAGAAATCCTCCTTGACATGTTTACATTTTCCCATCTTTTTTGTATAATACACATCTGGTAATGAACTGAATTTGACATCGCCCCATTTCGGCTGCTGTAAATTGCGTACTATCCAATACATTGTACGAATAAACGAGGGCCTTCCATATATACAAAACAGTATATATCCTTGCCAAAATGCGGACATAATGACGATATAATTGACTTGTTTAATTTGACTACCCCTCAGCTTCTGTTTCGATGCGTTTAATTTGATTACCCCTCAGCTTCTGTTTCGATGCGTTTAATTTGATTACCCATTAGCTTCTGTTTCGATGCGTTTAATTTGATTACCCATCAGCTTCTGTTTCGATGCGTTTAATTTGATTACCCATCAGCTTCTGTTTCGATGCGTTTAATTTAATTACTCCTCAGCTTCTGTTTCGATGCGTTTAATTTGCTTACCCCTCAGCTTCTGTTTCGATGCGTTTAATTTGATTACCCATCAGCTTCTGTTTCGATGCGGTTTTTTGTAACGAGCGTCTGATTTTCGGTAGCGTTTTAATGATGTTTTTGGAAAACGTCTGCTCAATTTCCACTTTATGTGGGAAAGTGTTAATATAAATGAGCCGTCCCGCGAGGAAACCAACATGATGGCATCTGCGTAATGTATCGACCCAGATCAGCCTGCGCATTCCGCGCAGACTGATCTGGGCCGACACATTCCATCTCAGTGGGGTAGAGTTATAGAGTAAGGATTCCTGAAACAGAAAACCCACAGGAGGCGAAACTTGTCCATCCGGGTAAGCCTGTGCGGCATGCTTAGGCTGATCCGGGTCGATACTTTACGCAGAGTCTACAATGTTGGTTTTCTCGCGGGACGGCTCAAATGGAACCGTTACCTGAATTGGTCGACATCCCATAGTAAACCGAGTTCCTGCACCAATCCCCGTCGTGGCAGTGAAGCAAAACTGTTTAAACAGAAGGATATGTAACCGTTTATATATAAAAGTTTAAAAAAGGCATTACTGAGATATGATAAGGACACAGACATTGTTAAAAGGAACTGTCTCAATATAATGTGATTAAAAGGGATTGTCTCAAGATGTTAGGTCCGCAATGTTCAAAGAAAGTAAACTAATCCATCAATTCAGAAAAATGAAACCAATTTTATAACACGCACGTAGTCAGAATATGGATATTTCAATTGTGTTAGGTGAACATGTTGTTGTTGTTGTAGCAACACCATAAATCACATTTATATTCTCATGTTTGGCTTTTTTGCCTAATGTGTTTGCTTATATCCTATTTGCATTGGCCTAAATGTTGTTTTGTGTTAATGTTAAGTACCACATACATTATGTTTAATTTGTGTGCCAATATTCTCGTTGTTTATGTTTCAATATCACATTTTTATTATTGCATCATTTACAGTTGTTAACGAATTTTAATAAGTACCAACAAGACCTTAGATGTCGACGAGCCTTAAAATCCCATTTATTCATTCATTCATTCTATGTATGATATACAAATCATTTGCATGGTATGAATTGCAACAAATTTAATCACCTTTACGCGTGTCTAAATATTATCAACATGTAACAGTTTTAGACTATCATATAACAAAATAATTCGTGAGGATTATAATGTTCCATATGTGTTTAAAATATAGAGGAAAGAAACTTACCTCGTCAGAAAGACATGTGACGTAGTTATGACAGTCAGACACGTTTGAAATATTAGTACATTGATAACAATCCAAGCCATCTGGAAAATATCATATTAAAACTTTTCAGAGTGTTATTTTTGTAAAAGAATTTATTTTAGGACTAAAATTAGCTTAATTTACATGTACAACATGTTTACATAATATATGAGATTGAATTTTAAATAACATAATTATGATGTCGTTTATAAACCTGATATCTGCGTTGTTAAGCATTGGCGTATTTGCGAAAGAAGTTGAAACAACGGCGGGGTATTTAAAGCTTCATCAAGTGTATAGATAGCCTACTCTGATAAAGGGCTACCCTTGTTTGCTATGCTTTCAATAACTCGTAACTATAAACAGATAGTGTGAAGCATTACCATTTTTGGTTTAGATTTTAGCGTGGGGTGTGAGCCGGGCGTCAAAGGTTCAATATTTGCTCGTGGCTGTCATGAGTTCCCCAGGGCTATGAACATGTCTTAGCCTAGTACAGGATAGTCAGACAAGATCATGGATATATATACTTTCGCCGTTATGTAAGTGGGTACTGATCAAAATGGTGTGAAACTAACTCATATGGAATAATCAAATTATCAGCCACCGATAGAGCAAACATAAATCCATCGTCAATAAAAGTACGTATACATTAATGATATCAATGTTTTAATTGCTTACATGTCGGTGCAAATGACAAGGCTATGGTTACAGCTAAGACAACCAATAAAAGATGTCGTCTCACCATGGTCCAAATTTTTGCTGTTGATTCACTGCAAATTGCTTTGTAATTTGTGCTGGAAAATAGCAAAGTGAAGAAGATAAAGAGAATAATTTTATTGATATTAATTTCTTATTTTGCAGCAACGTTTTCAAATTTATTCAGATGTTAATAATAATAATTATGGCCATAAAGTGTATGTGTGAAAGTGATTTTAAAAAGAAGGAAATATTCTTATTCATTATAAGTGATAACACGGCATTTCTTGGTAAGCGACCAGAACTACTGGTCCATTGTTCCTGACACAGGCTAGTCAGTCGTAATGCAACATGTAACCCCGCGGCCCTGAGCGCCAAGGAGGGCAACCATAACTACCATTTTCAAAGTCATTGCTATGACCCGACCGAGGATCGAACTCACGACGTCCCGCTCCCAAGGCTAAAAGCTCTACCACTGCACCATCGAGGTGGTTATTAGGTAAAGTATACATGTATGATTATGTCGTCAATAAATAAGTCACCTACCGAGCAGAAGTATTTTGAAATTTCAAACTTTTCTTTAAAATGAAATTTATTATCGCGCACTGTATACATGTACATCTAGCATCTTTTTCTTAAAGAAGTTATGTTATCTGTATTACGTTTTTGTAACATGTTGCTGTTTACGACCGCCCTGATTGTGTTGACATTTCAATAATTAAAAACCTACACTCATTTTTTTCAATCTTCAAGTCGTCTTATAAGGCATCTTAAAGAACCATTTTTAAACACAAGTTTGTTAGGCGAAAATCTGTTTCACAGAACCGTCGAGGTTACTGCACAACTTATTCAGTATTTGCTATTCGTTTTCCAACTGATTTTGCAAAAGTGTTTAACGACTGACTAATTTGAAATGACAACACTTTTTCAAAACTATTATTCATTGGATACATGCACCAATGTGTTGACGTTGAGTAAGGTTGTTCAAGTGTATAAAACTTCGACATGCACAATACACTTCAAGTCTGATTCGTATTAATGATGAATAAGTGTTGAATATAATTGAAAACCGTGTTGCTAAATGAAAAATTTATCATAATGTTTTAAAAAGTTGCGTGTTACAAATGCGACCTTACCTATTCCGAAATTTGACACAAATGTTGATATGCGAAGTTCCCGGCAAGAGAGAATTGACACAATATATTTGACATCATACAGACGACTATTGTCGTGATTTGCAGCAGACGACTTTTAAAAACATTTTACAAAAATGAGAAATTGATATAAACAAATAATTTCTCATTTTCACATAATGTTTTCAATCCTGTAAACAATATGCTCGCAATTTCCCATTTGTTAATTTATTTTTTTCTAGCAAATAAATCTTAAAACGCTATATCAAGTAAATGGTAAGCCATTTAGGCCACGACGGGAAAAGACGAACCTCCGCACTATGTACAATTTAACATACTTTACTTCAGGAATCCGCCATGGCAGTGTTGTTAGCGTCGGGAATTTGGGACCGGGCGTCTCGGGTAAAATCCCAAGTAGCGGCAGTCATGGTTGGGTGCCCTTGGTCAAGGCACATTTCCTAGCCTAGTACTGGTTTGATTACCCAGGGACCATAAATAATTGAACTTTCGCTGTGATATAACTGAAATAATTTTAAAAACTGTCTAAAACCGTTAAAAAAAATTCTAACTTCCATACTTCCGAGCGAAAGAAAAATGACTTCAGCCAAACCAATACTTAATAGATATTGTGACTTAATTTAAGCAGCATTGGCATCTTCTACTATGTACGACTAAGCAACAATCATTGATTGATTTTGCCAGCTATTCACGTATTAATAACAACAACTACATAGAGTAGCAAGGACGTGCCAAATGACAGTAGACACACGCTTCCATGGGACCGAGGTTTACACTCGTCTATTAAAGACGTTTCTATCGTGTCGCGCCTGAGTCTTGAATCTTATCTAAGGTATTCATGTCATCCGAAAGTTCACTTTAAAAAGGCGATTCAATTATGTGCATATAATAGTGTATACCTAGATCAGCCGCTATGCTTCTTAAAACAGCGTCCGATCAAGTTAATTCTGATAAAAGTGTCATTTGCACAACTCTAACAACTGTGTTGACCCAATTGATGACTGTCAAACAGTGCAGGTTTTCAATGTTAGAATCACATTAACCGTTACCCCGCTAAACGCAACCATTTCGTTTACCATAATGTAATGTACGGACTTTGAACTACAATGTTCGCTGCCCATGAATCAGTATGTAACAAAAAAGCTACTCCATCTTGAGACTACATTTTAAAGCCAATGGGGGTGAGATCAGATGAGACCGGGATTCTGATTCATACATAAGCGGTGCTCTGCTATTGATTGATTATGGTTTAACGCCGTTTTCAATAATTTTTCAGTCGTATCAGGGCGACCAGTTCACCTACTCATGCGTTTCATGGTTTTCCCACTCCATTACAGCACATAACATACTTTCCAAGCAACTGGCTGCTTTTTCAAATATATTATTAAACAGCCCATTCGGAAAGAATGGTAGGTGAGCTGGGATTCGAACTCACAGCCCCTGGATTGACAGCCCGTGTCGCTACCGACTGAGCTACCGGGGCTCGGCGGTGCACTGCTAGAACTAACCGTAAGCTATATGCTATTGGGTGTAGATCCAGACCAGCATGTGCATGCGCGCGGTCGGATCTGATTGTGTAAAGCAGCATCCGTATAGATTCCTAGCGTGAACTCACAGACAGGTAATTTTTCACGCGTGTTAATATAATTACGCTTAGATTGATTTGTCTAGGGCATCATTATGTTTACCTGATTGTAGGAAGTCAGCCGTATGAAGTAAAGGTTCGTACTATCAGAGACTGTAACATATGTCATTTTCACAAGGAGGCGTCTGGTATCCTTGTTCTTTTCGTAGATAGACCTGTGACATTACGACGTTATCAGAAATTCGGTTTAACCCTTTCCCACATATAGACGCGTTCTGACGTCTCTGCAGCAGACGGCTTTTTGAAAACATAGTGACAAAAGAAGAAATTGCACAAAACGTGCAATTTCTCCTTGTGCCGCAATGTTTTCCACTTTTTGTCATAGGTTATCCATTCAATTATGGAGATTTTCTATGTTTTGACAAAATACGTTCAACGTCGTCTGCTGCAGAATTGTCGTATGTGGGAAAGGGTTAATGTAAAAAGTAACAGATTAACTCCAACTTGAATAAGATGTAGGTACATCGGTTTGACGTCAATACGGCAAGTGTCCTGATGTGCTTCCAAGCCATCCATGCTGTTGTGATAGGACGATTGGTCCACAGGGACTTGCACCTCTAAAAACAGATATGAACTAGTCTATATCTATGCGTAGAATAGGTCATATCTATTTTTGGAGGAGCAAGTCCCTGTGATTGGTCATATGTCTTCCTGTCTATATTCGCTTTTAAAAAGGTTAGGACAGCTACACTTATGTTATTCATTTCTTAGTGTTTTTAGCCGCTTTCATTATTTTTTTCCATTACATCACGGCGTTTCCTGGGTAAGTTACATGTACCAGTACTACTGGTACCAGTACTACTGTCACAAGCCAGTCAGTCGTGATGCTAATCCTACAACTCTGAGCGCCAAGAAGGGCAGCCATTATACCATATTTAAAGTATTGGCTTTGACCCGGCCGGGGATGAAACCCACTACCCCTATCACACAAGGCGAATGCTTTACCACAACAACAGTGAGGCGGTCTCAGAAATGTGTAAAGAAGTGCAGCTGTTTAAGAAATGAGCTGTCCCGCGAGATAACCAACATTGTGGACTCTACGTAAAGTATCGACCCTAATCAGCCTAAGCATGCTGCGTAGGCTAGCCCAGACAGACACTTTTCGCCTCCTGTGGATATTCTGTTTCAGGAATCATTACTCTATCCCCCTGATACGGAATGTGTCGGCCCGGATCCGTCTGCGCGGACTGGGTCGATGCATTACGCAGGGACCATACTGTTGGTTTTCTCACTGGACGGCTCAAATGTTTTTTTCTTTGGTAGAAACTAGAAACACATTTTGAAATCCCTGATCTTTGGTTAAGAACAAGGTGGGAAAGGGTTTACCAAAACAAGATAGCTGATTAGTCCTCAGTCAAATTTCCGTACACATGATAACCTTATAAACTACAAAGCTATTCAGTGCACGTTAGCGGCTTGATGTAAAGTGACTGTCTAACGACTATGGTCTGAAAATCAAATATGTTAACAGTATTGAGAATCATTATATTATTGATTATAGAAAGATCTGATCGAAACCACTTTGGCTAACAACAAAGTTGATAGGGGTTAATGAAAAACGAAAAAGCGGATCAGACCCCAGTCAAACAACTTATGATACCTTTATAGACTAACAAACGTTGTCGGCTTGATTTAAAGTTACTGCATAACGATTTCGGTATAAAAGCTAAATATGCTTAAAGTATTTAGAATCTTAATACAATTGATTATATGAGCCGTTCGACGAGAAAATCAGCATTGTGGACACTTCGTTTGAAAGTATCGACCCGGATCAGCAGGCTAACCTGGACAGACGCTTTTCGCCTCCTGTGGATTTTCTGTTTCAGAATATACTGCTGTATGTAGTAATGTGTTAACTGTTTTAGACCGTGTATCTGGTGTCAAACCTTGACCGATCATATATATATCAAACAATCCAAACAGTCAAGACTTCCTCCAAGTGTAGCGCTATGAAGAGCATCTTGTCCTTTCTTATTTCTCTCCTTAATCAGATCAGGAAATGTTTCACAAAGGTATTGTACGATCGGTAGAGATCCTCTATTTGCCGCAGTATGTAGTAACGTGTGTCCGTCCGTAGGTCGCGTATCTTTGTTCAAACCTTGACTTATAAGATATTTCAAACAATTAAGACTCCCTCCACGTACCTTCTGATTTCTTTAATTTTTGAAATCAGAAAATGCTTTGCAAATATGCTGTACCATCGACATTGAACCTTTGATGGCCGCCTCATGTAGAACTGTTGAGCCATATTTGGACCCCGTACTTTCATATCTTGACCGATCATATATATCAAACAATCCAAAGAGTCAAAACTTCCTCCAAGTGCAGCACTATGAAGAGCATCTTGTCCGTTCTTATTTCTCTCCTTAATCAGATCAGGAAATGTTTCACAAATGTATTGTACGATCGGTATAGATATTACCAAAGCCGCAGAATGTAGAATTGTTGAGCCATATTTAGACCGTGTATCCATTGTCATACATTGGCAAATTAGATATATCAGACAATCAAAACTCCCGCCACGTGCAGCACTAAAGAGGGCATCTATTCCCTTCTCATCTGCCTCATTTTTAAAGTTGGGAAATATTTCTAAAATATATTTTACCAACGATACAATTCCTCCGTATGCGGCTGCATGTAATAACGTTTTTCCATATTTAGACCGCGTATCTTTATTCATACCTTGATCGGTTAGATATTTAAAACAATCTAGACTCTCGCCACGTGCAGCTCTATAGAGGGCATCCTCTCCTTTCTCATTTCGTTTGTTTTTCAGCTCAGGAACTGTTTCATAAATATATTGTACCATCGACAAAGATCGACAAAGATCCTCCATAGGCCGCCAAATATAGTAATGTATTTCCTTCCTTAGTGCGGGTATCTGCAGCGCATCCATTTCATTCTCATTTCTCGCCATTTGCAAATCAGGAAATGATTCGAAAATATATCTGAGGCACTCGACGTGGCCTCCTCCTACAGCAAAGTAAACGGCTTGGTAACCATCCTTATCCAGCTCCAGTAGTCGATCAGGAAACTTGTTTCTCGTGTATTGGAGTGTTGAAAGTTTGCCATGATATGCAGCTTCGTGGACTACAGATTTAGCTTCTGTCGTATCCCCATAACCTGTGTTTAAAGTTATTCATAGGTACCATGCCACTGGTTCTCCAGCTGCTACTGTTCACATATGTTCACATATGCAGCTACAGAGGGATATGCAGGGGAGCTCTGATTGAAAGCACTTGCATCTTCCTTTGCAACCTTTACTACAGGAACACTTCGTCAGTTGCCGACAGCTCGCTGCAATAGGGGGTAGTGCTGTCCAACATATCTGCCATGTCTCTCCTTTCTGTGTCCACCCCCACACACTATGTATCCTGTTATGTCCATACATTCAGGTGTAACCGGTGTTTGTTTGATTCGATTGATAGTTTCATCGATCTCTCCTACGATGGGGCCATCGAGAAGTGTTTTCCCTCTCTGAATGATGTAGACGATCTTTTCCCATTCGGATACATACACTCTTCGTTGGACATCTCTTGTTGTTGATACATTTCCATCG
>JASEVX010000010.1:30084557-30218855 GCA_031761405.1 Serripes groenlandicus
AGAGAGAGAGAGAGAGAGAGAGAGAGAGAGAGAGAGAGAGAGAGAGAGAGAGAGAGAGAGAGAGAGAGAGAGAGAGAGAGAAGACACATAGAGACAGAGAAGGAGATAGAGACAGAGAAATAGAGAAAGAAAGAGAGAGAGAGAGCGCAAAAAAGACAGACAAAGAGAGACAAAGGGTCAAATAGATGTAATAGCCCACGTAGTGATAAGTGAGAGAGAGAGAGAGAGAGAGAGAGAGAGAGAGAGAGAGACAGAGAGAGAGAGAGAGAGAGAGAAAAAAGACACATAGAGACAGAGAAGGAGATAGAGACAGAGAAATAGAGAAGAAAGAAAGAGAGAGAGCGCGAAAAAGAAAGACATCAGACAGACAGCCAGCCGGACGGACGGATAATTAATACAAATTCAATTTCAAATTCTTTAATACTGATAATCAATTCAATGATTTACATGAGAATAATGCAGACATTAGACTACCGACAACGTATTGATAACAGAAGACTGGTTTCGATGCGTCAAGATACGTCTGTGTTTTGGAAAGGGTTAACATGTTGTTATATTGTTATACTAGTAATGTATGTTATACCATATGAGCCGTATCTAGCGATTTGAGGTTTAATTTAATCTCCGAAACATGGAGACTTGACGTTAAACTAATTGGGCCACAGTTCTAGTGTTTTTGATATAACACAGTGCTCAGGCTAAGGTCGAGTAAAAGATCAAGTTTAGAAAAATTTAAAGTAGCAGTTTAACCATGAAGATAATATTCAAAATTTGAGCAAAGAGGAGCGGTTGAGTCGTCCTAAGCCATAACCCAGAGGTCCGAGGTTCGAAACCAAGCTTTGCCCGATTTCCCCATTTGAAAACTCCTTTTATTACACATTATCTTGCTTAACGCGAACACTTAAATTTTTATTCACGACTATGATCATCATTTGTGCAAAAGGCAAAAACGAGATTAGCCTGCACATCAATTTCAAGTTATTGCGTTAGACAGTTCTTAGCTTAAATGTTCATAGTAATGCATAGAAAGAGCAAAGTAGCGCAGTTGAAGCGTGCTAGGCCCATAACGCAGGGGTTCGAAGATCAAAAACCTCGCTCCGCTAGATTTATATTCAAATTTCCCTCCTTAAGTATCGCCATTTATTAATCTTCCTCTATCTAAATGCGAACATTTACATCAGTTGTTATTCACGACTTTTATCAACATTTGTGCACAAGGATAATTCAAGATTAATCTGCATTTTACGTTATTGCGTTAGACAATTTGCAGATAAAAACTTAACCATGTAAATAAAATACATCAACACTGTGGAAGCGTGCTGGTCCCATAACCCAGAGGTCCGAGGATCGAAACCTCGCTCTGCTAGACTTTTATTCAGATGTGTTCCCCATTTCGGTATCTACCTTTTATTAATTTATATTTTGCCGGACACAAACATTTACGAAAGATGTAATTATTTACCTTGATCCCTCTTTATGCACAATGTAGAAACAAGATTAGTTGGACATCCAGTCTAAGTTATTCCTCAAGACACTGTTCATCTAAACTTTTAACCATGAAGATACAATACAATGAAAAGAAAAAGAGTAGAGTGGCGCAGTGGAAGAGTGCTTGGCTCAAAACCCATAACCCAACCGCAACCTCCTTATAAACTCGACTTAATAAATATACTTATGCCGCAATTTCAGACTTCAATTGCAAAAGACAACATTTAAGAACAAGATCGACCGCAGAGTCAATTCTTTATATTAATCGTTCATTACTTATTTATGTATTATTTCAAGACAAATATTAATCAGAACATTTGTAAGAATTAGTGATGCTGTCAGATTTAGGAATCAAGCTGAATTTAGGCTCAATTGTAAACGCAGTCTAGTAAAATATATGGTATTATGTTATTTCATAAGAAACTTAAACCATGCAGATTACATATATGGAAAGAGCAGAGTGGCGCAGTGGAAGCGTGCTGGGCCCATAACCCAGAGGTCCGAGGATCGAAACCTCGCTCTGCTAGAATTTTTATTCAGATCTTTAATTTGATATTACAGGTTTGATATTATTGACACTTCTCCTGCTAAATACGACTTTAAAAGAAATAAAACTCATGCGGCAATTCGAGACTTCAATCAACAATAGCCAACATTTAAAAACAAAATCGACCTTGGCTTATATTGTTCATTATTTATGTATCCATTTTAAAGCAAAAATAACTTAAAAGATTTACCATGTAAATAACATACATCAACACAACAATGTGGCGCAGTGGAAGCGTGCTGGGCCTATAACCCAGAGGTCCTAGGATCGATGCCTCGCTCTGCTATATTTTCTTTTTAATATCTTTTTCCATTTCGCGTCTGGTAATATGTATACTCTCCTGTTAAACGCCACTTAACTTGTTTTATACTTCAAACAACATTTGCCAACATTTGAGAACAAACTCGACCTTGCAGTCAAATCTTGGCTTACATTGTTCATTATTTATGTATACATTTAAAGCAAAATATTACTTCATGAATTTGTACGAATGTATACAAAAGCAATGGTGATGGTGCCATTTGTAGGAATCCAGCTGATTTTGGGTTCAAATAAAAACTGTTATAACATAATGGCCAGGCTACGGTCGAGTATTATTATTATTTGTATTAGTATTAATATTATACCACAATTATATAGCACTTTTATCATAAAATACATACGTTCTAAAGTGCTTAACAAACAAATAGGATCTTCCGGTGACATTGGCCCCTCGTCCCCACAAGAGCACCACCCGCTGTCTCGTGAATCCCCGGCGAATGCCAATACAGCTTCAATCCTTTCTGGTGAGAATCCTGTAATGTAAAACTGACAAGTTGTAGTTATATTTAGTTTAAACGTGTCAAGCAGTTACATACAAACAATCTATAAAAAGGATCAGTAGTTTTTGGGTCCTAGAACTGATCAGTGGAGCACGCTGTTGTTCATCAGTACTGGTTTTAACACACACAGTCTGGTAGCGATCACTAAGATATGATGAAATCCATGCGAGCGGTTTTCCTGTAGTTCCAAAGGGATTATTTAAGCAATTTAAAAGAGTGTTGTGATCTCGACGGTGTCAAAAGCTGCAGACAGGTCGAGTAGTACAAGTACTGTGACTTTGTTTTGGTCAAGAGATTGGAGAATTCATTCTAGACTTTCAGTAAAGCGGTCTCAGTGGAGTGGAGCTTTCTATAGGCAGGTCTGTAATTCTTGAGTGTGTTTTGATCACTTCAGGGCTTTTTAAAAGAGGTCTTATTCGTGAGCTTTTAAAGGATTTTGGAACGTTCGCAGCTTCAAGTGAGATGTAAATGATCTTTGTCAAAAAAAAAGTGATTGCGTCATAAATGTTTTAAGTAATAGCTCAGACATGTAGATGCAATACATGTATACGTTGAGCAAAGTGGCCCATAACCAAGAGGTCCAATGATCGAAACCTCGCTCTGCTAGATTTCTTTTTTTCAGTTATTTCTTGTTCAATGTTGGGTCTGTTAAAATAAACACTTTTCCTGGTAAACGCGAGTCTTATAAATATATGCTAATGCCGCAATTCGAGACTTCCAGTTTAACCATATAGAGAACATACACAGAAAGATCAGCGTGGCGCAGTGGAAGCGTGCTAGGCCTATAACCAAGAGGTCCGAGGATTGAAACCGCACTCCGCTTGATTTTATTTCAGATATTTCATTTTCCGTTTCGGGTCTGTATTATTAGCACTTCTCCTGTTAAACGCGAAATATATACTAATCCCGCAATTCGAGACGTCAAATTACAGTAGTCAACAGTAAAGAACACGATCGACCACAGAGTCAATTCTTAATCTATGTTTCATTACTCATGTATTAATTCAAGGCAAATGTTATTTCATAAATTTATAAGAATTTAAGATGATGTCACTTTTAGGAATAAAGCGGAATTTAGGCACAAATGAAAACGCAGTCTAGAAATATATATAGTTATATGGTATTGCATCAGAAAAGTTTTAAATAAAACTTTAACCATGCAGATAACATACATAGAAATAGCAGAGTGGCGCAGTGGAAGCGTGCTGGGCCAATTAATCAGAGGTCCGAGGATGGAAACCTCGCTCTGCTAGATACTTTTTTGTCTATTTCTTTTTCCATTTCGGATCTGGAATTATTAACACTTCTGCTAAACGCGACATTAAAAATATATACTAATGCCGCAATATGAGATGGCCCAATATTTCATAACAAGATCTACCGTTCATTTAAATCTTGTTTTAAATTGCTCGTTACTTATGTTTTACCTTAAATCAAATATTACTTCATAAAGTTTAAAGAATTTATAAAAGCAATGTTGATGATCAACATTTGGGCGCAAGGTAAAATCTAGATTAACCTGCATTTCTGGTTATTGCGTCAGACAATTTTCAAATAAAAAATTAACTATGTAGGCAATATACATCAACACAGCAGAGAGGCGCAGTGGATTTTTTTTTTATATTTCTTTTTCCATTTCGGATCTGGTATTATCAACACTTCTGCTAAACGCGACATTAGAAAATTATACTCATGCCGCAAAATGAGATGGTCCAAGATATACCGTTCATTTAAATCTTATTTTAAATTGCTCGTTACTTTTGTTTTACTTTTTGTAATGCAGATATTACTTTATAAAGTTTAAAGAATTTATAAAAGCAATGGTGATGATCAACACCCCAGTGCACATTTCTCCAGTCATACGCAGAGTGCTGCCTCGCAACAGGGCGCACAAGTTAACATCTAGCCTAATCCTGCATTTCTCGTCATTGCGTCGACAGTTTTCAAATAAAATATTAACCATGTAGGCGATATACATCAACACAGCAGAGTGGCGCAGTGGAAGCGTGCTGGGCCCATAACCCAGAGGTCCGAGGATCGAAACCTCGCTCTGCTAGATTTTTTCGGGTTGTTTCCCCATGAAGTCGGCATTTCCTTATCTTGATAAACGGAAACATTTACGTTAATTATCATTCACGACTTTGATCAACATTTGCGCACACGTTAAAACAAGATAAACCTGTAGTTTATGTTATTGCGTCAGTGGAAGCGTGCTGGGCCCATAACCCAGAGGTCCGAGGATCGATACCTCGCTCTGCTATAATTTTTATTTAGATCTTTATGTTTATATTACAGTTTTGATATCATTAACACTTCCCCTGCTAAATGAGACCTTAAAGGAATAAAAATAATGCGGCAATTCGAGACTTCAATCAACAATAACCAACATTTAAAAACAAAATCAACATTACAGTCAAACATTGTTCATTACTTATGTATCCATTTTAAAACAAAAATAACTTTGTAAGAATTTATACAAAAGCAATGGTTATCATGCCAATTGTAGTTATACAGAGGAATTTATGTTCAAATAAAAACTAGACATGATGGTCAGGCTAAGGTCGAGAAGAATATGTAAGTTAACCTTATTGTGTCAACAAAAGTTTTAAGTAAAAGTTTAATCATGTAGTTAAAAATATATATGAAGAGCATAGTGGCGCATTTGAATCGAGCATGTCCCATAACCCAGGGGTCCGAGGATCGAAACCTCGCTCTGCTATAATTTTTCTTTTATGTTTCTTTTTCCACTTCGGGTCTGATAATATTAATACTACATTAAAAATATACACTGCTACGTCAAAATGAGACTTCAAACAAAAGAAATTGCCAACATTTTATTCAGATGTTGCTTATTTAGTATCTCCTTTAATTAATTATCCTCTATATAATCGCGCGCCGAGCCCCGGTAGAGACGTGGGCTGTCAATCCAGGGTTTGTGAGTTCGAATCGCGGCTCAGCCAAATTTCTTTCCGACGATTGACAAAAGTCAAAGCGACATGCCTCATTCGTCTTCCACCAATAGGCTAAGTATATGTGGAAAAGCAGCCAGTTGCTTGGGAAGATTGTTGTGTGGAGAACTGATGTGAAAAAAAAACAGGAAATGCATGAGTCGGTGAACTGGCCGCCGTGATATAACTGAGAAATTGTTAAAAACGGCGTTAAACCCCAATCAATCAACTATATAATCGCGAACATTTGTGTAAGTTGTAATTTACGACTTTGATCAATATTTGCGCACAATGTCCATACATCCATATTAACCTGAATTTTACAATGTTGTGTTGGACTGTTTTCAAATAAATGATTAATCATGAAGATAATATACACCAACACAGCAGAGCGGCGCAGTGGAAGCGTGCTGGGCCCATAACTCAGAGGTCCGAGGATCGAAACCTCGCTCTGCTAGATATTTTTGTTTCCATTTCTGTTTTCATTTCGGGTCTGGTATTATTAACTACTAATGCCGCAATATGGGATGGTCCCAATATTCCATAACAAGATATACCGCTAATTTAAATCTTGTTTTAAATTGCTCGTTATTTATGTTTTACTTTAATGTAAATACTACTTCATGAAGTTTAAAGAATTTATAAAAGCAATGGTGATGGTCAACATTTTGCGCACAAGGTAAAATCTAGATTAACCTGCGTTTCACGTTATTGCATCAGACAGTTTTCAAATAAAAGATTAAACTATGTCCGCAATATACATCAACACAGCAAAGAGTGGCGCAGTGGCGCAGTGGAAGCATGCTGTGCCCATAACCCAGAGGTCCGAGGTAGTAAAACATCGGTCTGCTTGATTTTCGTTCAGATTGTTCTCCATTCAGTTGGCATTTCCTTGTATCAATCATTATCTTGATAAACGGAAACATTAACGTTAATTGTAATTCACGACTTTGATCAACATTTACGTTAATTGTAATTCACGACTTTGATCAACATTTACGTTAATTGTAATTCACGACTTTGATCAACATTTACGTTAATTGTAATTCACGACTTTGATCAGCATTTATATTAATTATAATTCACGACTTTGATCAACATTTGTGCAAACGTTAAAAACAAGATAAACCTGCATGTCACGTTATTGCGTCAGTGGAAGCGTGCTGTGCCCATAGCGCAGTGGTCCAAGGGTTGAGACTCCGCTCTGCTAGATATTTCTTTTTCCATTTTGGGTCTGGTAACTACTACAAATAGTCTTTAAATTGTCCATATGCTATAAAAAAAATAACGACCGTAATGTTATAGTATAAGAAAACTCGGGGACTCCAAAACAAGACCGTGTTACTATAAATAGACTCCCTATTGTATTATACATAATGGCTAAGTTCATGACGAACTCAAGGAGGGTGGGGTCAGGGGCACGTGCATCGATGGCACATGCGCAGACATTTGGTTCTCGTAAACGCACATCTCTACCCTGGAGTCAAAATTCAAAATGGAAGCCTCCGTGGTGCATCCGCTTGCTTTATTATCGATACCAGAAAGCTCGCATTCTTGTTGTCTAAGTGACGGAGCGCAATTATGTGTAAGTGTCCAATTAAAAAAAAGGATTTATCCGCCTTTCACATAAATACATCACTGATTACTGAACTCGGAGGTTCGTATTTTAGGATTATTTACACACCAGCATCCAATATTGCCATCTTTCGCCATGTTGGAACTCTTCTAACTCTCGCTCGAAGCAGGGTTGCAAATAGTCGGGGTCAGAAGTTAAAACTTACTTACGCATCAATACAAAGCAAAAAAATCTTCATTAAGTTGAAAGAAATTCAGTCAAAAGCAATGGTGACAATTCCCAGTTTTAGGAATCCAGCGGAAATTAAGTCCACATAAAAACTGTTATAACACTGTGCTCCGGCTAAGGTCGAGTAGAAGATATACTATTTCGTTTATGCATCAGAAAGATTCTAGTAAAAGCTTAACCATGTATAGTGACGCAATGGAAGCGTGCTGGGCCCCAAGCCAGAGGTCCGAGTATCGAAACCTCATTCTGCTAGATTCTCTTTACTTCAGATTTTAGTTACCCATTTGGTATCTCCTTTTATTCAACATTCTCGTGCTAAACGCGAACATATACGTATTTCGTAATTCTCGAGTTTGCGCACAAGTTAAAAACAACATCAACATGCACATTCATGCATTCTGAAATCGGGTTATTAGTGTACAAAAGATGTATCAGCATACAGTAAAACCTCTTCCGTTTTGTAAGATCATTAACTTTAAAATCAAGAGTAATGATACACGTATAAACGATTGATTGATTGATTGTTTGGTCTCTTACTCCGCTTTCAACAATTGTTTCAGTTATATCACAGCGTTCCTGGGTAAACTACCATTACTACTGGTCCATTTATTCTGACACTAGCTAGCCAGTCAGTCGTAATGATAAGCCCGCCACCCTGAACGCCAAGTAGGGATGCCATTACTACCGTGTTTATAGAATAATTTAAGTAGAATAAGGGGTTGAATAGATTATCAGCGCTCTGCTAAAGCCATCATACTTTGAGCCATCCCGCGAGAAAACCAACATTGTGGACTCTGCGTAAAGTATCGACCCAGATCAGCCTAAGCATGCATTTCACGTCATTTCACGTCATTTCACGTCAAATAAATGTTTAACCATTGATATAATATACACCATTACAGCAGAGTAGCGTAGTGAAAGCGTGCTGGGCCGATATACCAGAGGTCTGAGGATCGAAACCTCAATCTGCTAGATTTTTTTTCAGATTTTTTCCCCATTCAGTCGGCATTTCCTTGTATTAATCTATATCTTGATAAACGGAAACATTTACGTTAATTGTCATTCACGACTTTGATCAACATTTAAGCACACGTTAAAACAAGATAACCCTACGTTTCACGTTATTGCGTCAGTGGAAGCGTACTGGGCCCATAACCAAGCGGTCCGAGGATCGAAACCTCAATCTGCTAGATTTTTATTCAGATTTTTTCCTCATTCAGTCGGCATTTCTTTGTAATAATCCTTATCTTGATAAACGCAAACATTAACGATGTTGTGTCAGTTGAAACGTGCTGGGCCCATAACCCACGGGTCCAAGGGTTAAAATTCCGCTCTGCATCAATTCAAAGCAAAAATACTTCATTAACTTGAAATAATTGAGTAAAAAACAATGGTGGTAATGCCAGTTTTAAGAATCCAGCGGAAATTAAGTCCACATAAAAAATATATAATACGATGATCAGGCTAAGGTCGAGTAAAAAATATAGTGTAACGTTATTGAGAAAGAGCAGTTTAAAGTTGAAACTTGTAGATAAAGAATGTATGAAGAGCAGAGTGGCGCAGTGGAAGCGTGCTGGGCCCATAACCCAGAGGTCCGAGGATCGAAACCTCGCTCTGCTAAAAGAAATCTTCAGTTATATTTGTTTTCCATTTCTGGTCTGATAATATCAACACTTCACCTGCTAAACGCGACATAAAAAAGTTAAACTTAACCGCAGTTCTAAACTTCAAACAACAAAGCCAACATTTTAGAACAAAATCGACCGTGCAGTAAAATCTTGACTTATATTGTTCGTTACTTATGTATCAATTTAAAGCAAAACTTACTTCATAAATGTGTAAGAATAGATACAAAGGCAAAGGCGGTGATGCCAATCAGATTTGGGTTCAAATAAAAACTGTTATAACACAAAAAATCAGGCTACGGTCGAGTAAAGGATATAGTTTAACCTTATTGCGTCCGAAAGGTTTAAAGATAAAGATAAACCATTTAGATAAAATACATATGAAAAGCAGAGTGGCGCAGTGGAAGCGTGCTGGGCCCATAACCCAGAGGTCCGAGGATCGAAACCTCGCTCTGCTAGACTATTTTTGTACAGCTATTTATGTTTCCATTTCGGATCTGGTATTATATGCCTTCATATTTGCCCTAAATTTTAGAACAATATCAACTATTCATTTAAATCTTGTTTCAAAATGCTCTTTACTTATGTTTTACTTTAATGCATATATTACTTCATTACCTCACAGATAGTGACGGATCGTGGGAGATCGCAGCACATCTGAACACAGCGTGATGTTTCTATTGTCCTAGGTCAACAACTTTCCTACGATCAACACGATTGCCACGACTGACCTTAAGATATGATAATATCTGATACGATCATCACGATAACTTCACTATTACGACCACGATTTCAATCGTGCTGCGAATCGTGATAGTGAGAACCAAGCATAAGATAAGGTCGAGTAAACAATATAGTGAAACGTTATTGAGACAGAGAAGTTTAAAGTTGAAACTTGTAGATAAAGAATGTATGAAGAGCAGAGTGGCGCAGTGGAAGCGTGCTGGGCCCATAACCCAGAGGTCCGACGATCGAAACCTCGCTCTGCAAAAATAATTCCTTCAGTTATATTTTTTTTTTCATTTCTGGTCTGATAATATCAACACTTCACCTGCTAAACGCGACATAATTTTTTTAAACTTAACCGCATTTCTAAACTTCAAACAACAAAGCCAACATTTTAGAACAAAATCGACCGTGCAGTAAAATCTTGGCTTATATTGTTCGTTACTTATGTATCAATTTAAAGCAAAACTTACTTCATAAATGTGTAAGAATAGATACAAAGGCATAGGCGATGATGCCAATCAGATTTGGGTTCAAATAAAAACTGTTATAACACAAAAAATCAGGATAAGGTCGAGTAAAGGATATAGTTTAACCTTATTGCGTCCGAAAGATTGAAAGATAAACATAAACCATTTAGATGAAATACATATGCAAAGCAGAGTGGCGCAGTGGAAGCGTGCTGGGCCCATAACCCAGAGGTCCGAGGATCGAAACCTCGCTCTGCTAGACTATTTTTGTTCAGCTATTTATGTTTCCATTTCGGATCTGGTATTATATGCCTTCATATTGGCCCTAAATTTTAGAACAAGATCAACTATTCATTTAAATCTTATTTCAAAATGTTCTTTACTTATGTTTTACTTTAATGCATATATTACTTTATTACCTCACAGATAGTGACGGATCGTGGGAGATCGCAGCACATCTGAACACAGCGTGATGTTTCTCTTGTCCTAGGTCAACAACTTTCCTACGATCAACACGATTGCCACGACTGACCTCAAGATATGATAATATCTGATACGATCATCACGATAACTTCACTATTACGACCACGATTTCAATCGTGCTGCGAATCGTGATAGTGAGAACCAAGCATAAGATAAGGTCGAGTAAACAATATAGTGTAACGTTATTGAGACAGAGGAGTTTAAAGTTGAAACTTGTAGATAAAGAATGTATGAAGAGCAGAGTGGCGCAGTGGAAGCGTGCTGGGCCGATAACCCAGAGGTCCGAGGATCGAAACCTCGCTCTGCTAAAAGAATTCCTTCAGTTATATTTTTTTTTTCATTTCTGGTCTGACAATATCAACACTTCACCTGCTAAACGCGACATAAAAAAGTTAAACTTAACCGCATTTCTAAACTTCAAACAACAAAGCCAACATTTTAGAACAAAATCGACCGTGCAGTAAAATCTTGGCTTATATTGTTCGTTACTTATGTATCAATTTAAAGCAAAACTTACTTCATAAATGTGTAAGGATAGATACAAAGGCAAAGGCGATGATGCCAATCAGATTTGGGTTCAAATAAAAACTGTTATAACACAACAAATCAGGATAAGGTCGAGTAAAGGATATAGTTTAACCTTATTGCGTCCGAAAGATTTAAAGATAAACATAAACCATTTAGATAAAATACATATGCAAAGCAGAGTGGCGCAGTGGAAGCGTGCTGGGCCCATAACCCAGAGGTCCGAGGATCGAAACCTCGCTCTGCTAGACTATTTTTGTTCAGCTATTTATGTTTCCATTTCGGATCTGGTATTATATGCCTTCATATTGGCCCTAAATTTTAGAACAAGATCAACTATTCATTTAAATCTTATTTCAAAATGTTCTTTACTTATGTTTTACTTTAATGCATATATTACTTTATTACCTCACAGATAGTGACGGATCGTGGGAGATCGCAGCACATCTGAACACAGCGTGATGTTTCTCTTGTCCTAGGTCAACAACTTTCCTACGATCAACACGATTGCCACGACTGACCTCAAGATATGATAATATCTGATACGATCATCACGATAACTTCACTATTACGGCCACGATTTCAATCGTGCTGCGAATCGTGATAGTGAGAACCAAGCATAAGATAAGGTCGAGTAAACAATATAGTGTAACGTTATTGAGACAGAGGAGTTTAAAGTTGAAACTTGTAGATAAAGAATGTATGAAGAGCAGAGTGGCGCAGTGGAAGCGTGCTGGGCCCATAACCCAGAGGTCCGAGGATCGAAACCTCGCTCTGCTAAAAGAATTCCTTCAGTTATATTTTTTTTTTCATTTCTGGTCTGATAATATCAACACTTCACCTGCTAAACGCGACATAAAAAAGTTAAACTTAACCGCATTTCTAAACTTCAAACAACAAAGCCAACATTTTAGAACAAAATCGACCGTGCAGTAAAATCTTGGCTTATATTGTTCGTTACTTATGTATCAATTTAAAGCAAAACTTACTTCATAAATGTGTAAGAATAGATACAAAGGCAAAGGCGATGATGCCAATCAGATTTGGGTTCAAATAAAAACTGTTATAACACAACCAATCAGGCTAAGGTCGAGTAAAGGATATAGTTTAACCTTATTGCGTCCGAAAGGTTTAAAGATAAAGATAAACTATTTAGATAAAGCACATATGAAAAGCAGAGTGGCGCAGTGGAAGCGTGCTGGGCCCATAACCCAGAGGTCCGAGGATCGAAACCTCGCTCTGCTAGACTATTTTTGTACAGCTATTTATGTTTCCATTTCGGATTTGGTATATGCCTTCATATTGGCCCACCATTTTAGAACAAGATCAACTATTCATTTAAATCTTGTTTCAAAATGCTCTTTACTTATGTTTTACTTTAATGCATATATTACTTCATTACCTCACAGATAGTGACGGATCGTGGGAGATCGCAGCACATCGTGATGTTTCTCTTGTCCTAGGTCTTGATCCTGATCACCAGGATTAGAAAGCACGGTTAGATGCGATATGTCGCGCTTTGTTACGATCCAATACAATCTGATGCGATGAACACGATTGACAATTAATCGTGTTATAACCGTCAACAACTTTCCTACGATCAACACGATTGCCACGACTGACCTCAAGATATGATAATATCTTATACGATCATCACGATAACTTCACAATTACGACCACGATTTCAATCGTGCTGCGAATCGTGATAGTGAGAACCAAGCATAAGATAAGGTCGAGTAAACAATATAGTGTAACGTTATTGAGACAAAGAAGATTAAAGTTGAAACTTGTAGATAAAGAATGTATGAAGAGCAGAGTGGCGCAGTGGAAGCGTGCCTGGCCCATAACCCAGAGGTCCGAGGATCGAAACCTCGCTCTCCTAAAAAAAATCCTTCAGTTATATTTTTTTTCCATTTCTCGTCTGATAATATCAACGAATGAATGTATATTGTTTTATGGCGCATCGACAGCTAAGGTCATTTAGCGCGCAATTAAATTTAATTATTCAAGATCGCTGGGTAAACAAACCAGTACTAGGCTAGAAAATGTGCCTTGCCCAAGGACACTCCACCATGACCGTAGTGCCGCGACTGGGGATCGAACCCGGGACACCCGGTTTCGAAATCCCCGACGCTAACCACTTGACCACAGCGGATTCCGATAATATCAACACTTCACCTGCTAAACGCGACATCAAAAATTTAAACTTAACCGCATTTCTAAACTTCAAACAACAAAGCCAACATTTTAGAACAAAATCGACCGTGCAGTAAAATCTTGGCTTATATTGTTCGTTACTTATGTATCAATTTAAAGCAAAACTTACTTCATAAATGTGTAAGAATAGATACAAAGGCAAAGGCGATGATGCCAATCAGATTTGGGTTCAAATAAAAACTGTTATAACACAAAAAATCAGGCTAAGGTCGAGTAAAGGATATAGTTTAACCTTATTGCGTCCGAAAGGTTTAAAGATAAAGATAAACCATTTAGATGAAACAAATATGAAAAGCAGAGTGGCGCAGTGGAAGCGTGCTGGGCCCATAACCCAGAGGTCCGAGGATCGAAACCTCGCTCTGCTAGACTATTTTTGTTCAGCTATTTATGTTTCCATTTCGGATCTGGTATTATATGCCTTCATATTGGCCCACCATTTTAGAACAAGATCAACTATTCATTTAAATCTTGTTTCAAAATGCTCTTTACTTATGTTTTACTTTAATGCATATATTACTTCATTACCTCACAGATAGTGACGGATCGTGGGAGATCGCAGCACATCGTGATGTTTCTCTTGTCCTAGGTCTTGATCCTGATCACCAGGATTAGGAAGCACGGTTAGATGCGATATGTCGCGCTTTGTTACGATCCAATACGATCTGATGCCATGAACACGATTGACAATTAATCGTGTTATAACCGTCAACAACTTTCCAACGATCAACACGATTGCCACGACTGACCTCAAGATCTGATAATATCTGATACGATCATCACGATAACTTCACGATTACGACCACGTTTGTGCTGCGAATCGTGATAGTGAGAACCAAGCATAAGATAAGGTCGAGTAAACAATATAGTGTAACGTTATTGAGAAAGAGCAGTTTAAAGTTGAAACTTGTAGATAAAGAATGTATGAAGAGCAGAGTGGCGCAGTGGAAGCGTGCTGGGGGCCCATAACCCAGAGGTCCGAGGATCGAAACCTCGCTCTGCTAAAAAAAATCCTTTAGTTATATTTTGTTTCCATTTCTGGTCTGATAATATCAACACTTCACCTGCTAAACGCGACATAAAACAGTTAAACTTAACCGCAGTTCTAAACTTCAAACAACAAAGCCAACATTTTAGAACAAAATCGACCGTGCAGTAAAATCTTGACTTATATTGTTCGTTACTTATGTATCAATTTAAAGCAAAACTTACTTCATAAATGTGTAAGTATAGATACAAAGGCAAAGGCGATGATGCCAATCAGATTTGGGTTCAAATAAAAACTGTTATAACACAAAAAATCAGGCTAAGGTCGAGTAAAGGATATAGTTTAACCTTATTGCGTCCGAAAGGTTTAAAGATAAAGATAAACCATTTAGACGAAATAAATATGAAAAGCAGAGTGGCGCAGTGGAAGCGTGCTGGGCCCATAACCCAGAGGTCCGAGGATCGAAACCTCGCTCTGCTAGACTATTTTTGTTCAGCTATTTATGTTTCTATTTCGGATCTGGTATTATATGCCTTCATATTGGCCCTAAATTTTAGAACAAGATCAACTATTCATTTAAATCTTGTTTCAAAATGCTCTTTACTTATGTTTTACTTTAATGCATATATTACTTCATTATCTCACAGATAGTGACGGATCGTGGGAGATCGCAGCACATCTGAACACAGCGTGATGTTTCTCTTGTCCTAGGTCTTGATCCTGATCACCAGGATTAGGAAGCACGGTTAGATGCGATATGTCGCGCTTTGTTACGATCCAATACGATCTGATGCGATGAACACGATTGACAATTAATCGTGTTATAACCGTCAACAACTTTCCTACGATCAACACGATTGCAACGACTGACCTCAAGATCTGATAATATCTGATACGATCATCACGATAACTCCACGATTACGACCACGATTTCAATCGTGCTGCGAATCGTGATAGTGAGAACCAAGCATAAGCTAAGCTCGAGTAAACAATAAAGTGTAACGTTATTGAGACAGAGGAGTTTAAAGTTGAAACTTGTAGATAAAGAATGTATGAAGAGCAGAGTGGCGCAGTGGAAGCGTGCTGGGCCCATAACCCAGAGGTCCGAGGATCGAAACCTCGCTCTGCTAAAAGAATTCCTTCAGTTATATTTTTTTTTCATTTCTGGTCTGATAATATCAAGACTTCACCTGCTAAACGCGACATAAAAAAGTTAAACTTAACCGCATTTCTAATTTCTAAACTTCAAACAACAAAGCCAACATTTTAGAACAAAATCGACCGTGCAGTAAAATCTTGGCTTATATTGTTCGTTACTTATGTATCAATTTAAAGCAAAACTTACTTCATAAATGTGTAAGAATAGATACAAAGGCAAAGGCGATGATGCCAATCAGATTTGGGTTCAAATAAAAACTGTTATAACACAACAAATCAGGATAAGGTCGAGTAAAGGATATAGTTTAACCTTATTGCGTCCGAAAGATTTAAAGATAAACATAAACCATTTAGATAAAATAAATATGCAAAGCAGAGTGGCGCAGTGGAAGCGTGCTGGGCCCATAACCCAGAGGTCCGAGGATCGAAACCTCGCTCTGCTAGACTATTTTTGTTCAGCTATTTATGTTTCCATTTCGGATCTGGTATTATATGCCTTCATATTGGCCCTAAATTTTAGAACAAGATCAACTATTCATTTAAATCTTATTTCAAAATGTTCTTTACTTATGTTTTACTTTAATGCATATATTACTTTATTACCTCACAGATAGTGACGGATCGTGGGAGATCGCAGCACATCTGAACACAGCGTGATGTTTCTCTTGTCCTAGGTCAACAACTTTCCTACGATCAACACGATTGCCACGACTGACCTCAAGATATGATAATATCTGATACGATCATCACGATAACTTCACTATTACGGCCACGATTTCAATCGTGCTGCGAATCGTGATAGTGAGAACCAAGCATAAGATAAGGTCGAGTAAACAATATAGTGTAACGTTATTGAGACAGAGGAGTTTAAAGTTGAAACTTGTAGATAAAGAATGTATGAAGAGCAGAGTGGCGCAGTGGAAGCGTGCTGGGCCCATAACCCAGAGGTCCGAGGATCGAAACCTCGCTCTGCTAAAAGAATTCCTTCAGTTATATTTTTTTTTTCATTTCTGGTCTGATAATATCAACACTTCACCTGCTAAACGCGACATAAAAAAGTTAAACTTAACCGCATTTCTAAACTTCAAACAACAAAGCCAACATTTTAGAACAAAATCGACCGTGCAGTAAAATCTTGGCTTATATTGTTCGTTACTTATGTATCAATTTAAAGCAAAACTTACTTCATAAATGTGTAAGAATAGATACAAAGGCAAAGGCGATGATGCCAATCAGATTTGGGTTCAAATAAAAACTGTTATAACACAACCAATCAGGCTAAGGTCGAGTAAAGGATATAGTTTAACCTTATTGCGTCCGAAAGGTTTAAAGATAAAGATAAACTATTTAGATAAAGCACATATGAAAAGCAGAGTGGCGCAGTGGAAGCGTGCTGGGCCCATAACCCAGAGGTCCGAGGATCGAAACCTCGCTCTGCTAGACTATTTTTGTACAGCTATTTATGTTTCCATTTCGGATTTGGTATTATATGCCTTCATATTGGCCCACCATTTTAGAACAAGATCAACTATTCATTTAAATCTTGTTTCAAAATGCTCTTTACTTATGTTTTACTTTAATGCATATATTACTTCATTACCTCACAGATAGTGACGGATCGTGGGAGATCGCAGCACATCGTGATGTTTCTCTTGTCCTAGGTCTTGATCCTGATCACCAGGATTAGGAAGCACGGTTAGATGCGATATGTCGCGCTTTGTTACGATCCAATACAATCTGATGCGATGAACACGATTGACAATTAATCGTGTTATAACCGTCAACAACTTTCCTACGATCAACACGATTGCCACGACTGACCTCAAGATATGATAATATCTTATACGATCATCACGATAACTTCACAATTACGACCACGATTTCAATCGTGCTGCGAATCGTGATAGTGAGAACCAAGCATAAGATAAGGTCGAGTAAACAATATAGTGTAACGTTATTGAGACAAAGAAGATTAAAGTTGAAACTTGTAGATAAAGAATGTATGAAGAGCAGAGTGGCGCAGTGGAAGCGTGCCTGGCCCATAACCCAGAGGTCCGAGGATCGAAACCTCGCTCTCCTAAAAAAAATCCTTCAGTTATATTTTTTTTCCATTTCTCGTCTGATAATATCAACGAATGAATGTATATTGTTTTATGGCGCATCGACAGCTAAGGTCATTTAGCGCGCAATTAAATTTAATTATTCAAGATCGCTGGGTAAACAAACCAGTACTAGGCTAGAAAATGTGCCTTGCCCAAGGACACTCCACCATGACCGTAGTGCCGCGACTGGGGATCGAACCCGGGACACCCGGTTTCGAAATCCCCTACGCTAACCACTTGACCACAGCGGATTCCGATAATATCAACACTTCACCTGCTAAACGCGACATCAAAAATTTAAACTTAACCGCATTTCTAAACTTCAAACAACAAAGCCAACATTTAAGAACAAAATCGACCGTGCAGTAAAATCTTGGCTTATATTGTTCGTTACTTATGTATCAATTAAAAGCAAAACTTACTTCATAAATGTGTAAGAATAGATACAAAGGCAAAGGCGATGATGCCAATCAGATTTGGGTTCAAATAAAAACTGTTATAACACAAAAAATCAGGCTAAGGTCGAGTAAAGGATATAGTTTAACCTTATTGCGTCCGAAAGGTTTAAAGATAAAGATAAACCATTTAGATGAAACAAATATGAAAAGCAGAGTGGCGCAGTGGAAGCGTGCTGGGCCCATAACCCAGAGGTCCGAGGATCGAAACCTCGCTCTGCTAGACTATTTTTGTTCAGCTATTTATGTTTCCATTTCGGATCTGGTATTATATGCCTTCATATTGGCCCACCATTTTAGAACAAGATCAACTATTCATTTAAATCTTGTTTCAAAATGCTCTTTACTTATGTTTTACTTTAATGCATATATTACTTCATTACCTCACAGATAGTGACGGATCGTGGGAGATCGCAGCACATCGTGATGTTTCTCTTGTCCTAGGTCTTGATCCTGATCACCAGGATTAGGAAGCACGGTTAGATGCGATATGTCGCGCTTTGTTACGATCCAATACGATCTGATGCCATGAACACGATTGACAATTAATCGTGTTATAACCGTCAACAACTTTCCAACGATCAACACGATTGCCACGACTGACCTCAAGATCTGATAATATCTGATACGATCATCACGATAACTTCACGATTACGACCACGTTTGTGCTGCGAATCGTGATAGTGAGAACCAAGCATAAGATAAGGTCGAGTAAACAATATAGTGTAACGTTATTGAGAAAGAGCAGTTTAAAGTTGAAACTTGTAGATAAAGAATGTATGAAGAGCAGAGTGGCGCAGTGGAAGCGTGCTGGGGGCCCATAACCCAGAGGTCCGAGGATCGAAACCTCGCTCTGCTAAAAAAAATCCTTTAGTTATATTTTGTTTCCATTTCTGGTCTGATAATATCAACACTTCACCTGCTAAACGCGACATAAAAAAGTTAAACTTAACCGCAGTTCTAAACTTCAAACAACAAAGCCAACATTTTAGAACAAAATCGACCGTGCAGTAAAATCTTGACTTATATTGTTCGTTACTTATGTATCAATTTAAAGCAAAACTTACTTCATAAATGTGTAAGTATAGATACAAAGGCAAAGGCGATGATGCCAATCAGATTTGGGTTCAAATAAAAACTGTTATAACACAAAAAATCAGGCTAAGGTCGAGTAAAGGATATAGTTTAACCTTATTGCGTCCGAAAGGTTTAAAGATAAAGATAAACCATTTAGACGAAATAAATATGAAAAGCAGAGTGGCGCAGTGGAAGCGTGCTGGGCCCATAACCCAGAGGTCCGAGGATCGAAACCTCGCTCTGCTAGACTATTTTTGTTCAGCTATTTATGTTTCTATTTCGGATCTGGTATTATATGCCTTCATATTGGCCCTAAATTTTAGAACAAGATCAACTATTCATTTAAATCTTGTTTCAAAATGCTCTTTACTTATGTTTTACTTTAATGCATATATTACTTCATTATCTCACAGATAGTGACGGATCGTGGGAGATCGCAGCACATCTGAACACAGCGTGATGTTTCTCTTGTCCTAGGTCTTGATCCTGATCACCAGGATTAGGAAGCACGGTTAGATGCGATATGTCGCGCTTTGTTACGATCCAATACGATCTGATGCGATGAACACGATTGACAATTAATCGTGTTATAACCGTCAACAACTTTCCTACGATCAACACGATTGCAACGACTGACCTCAAGATCTGATAATATCTGATACGATCATCACGATAACTCCACGATTACGACCACGATTTCAATCGTGCTGCGAATCGTGATAGTGAGAACCAAGCATAAGCTAAGCTCGAGTAAACAATAAAGTGTAACGTTATTGAGACAGAGGAGTTTAAAGTTGAAACTTGTAGATAAAGAATGTATGAAGAGCAGAGTGGCGCAGTGGAAGCGTGCTGGGCCCATAACCCAGAGGTCCGAGGATCGAAACCTCGCTCTGCTAAAAGAATTCCTTCAGTTATATTTTTTTTTCATTTCTGGTCTGATAATATCAAGACTTCACCTGCTAAACGCGACATAAAAAAGTTAAACTTAACCGCATTTCTAATTTCTAAACTTCAAACAACAAAGCCAACATTTTAGAACAAAATCGACCGTGCAGTAAAATCTTGGCTTATATTGTTCGTTACTTATGTATCAATTTAAAGCAAAACTTACTTCATAAATGTGTAAGAATAGATACAAAGGCAAAGGCGATGATGCCAATCAGATTTGGGTTCAAATAAAAACTGTTATAACACAACAAATCAGGATAAGGTCGAGTAAAGGATATAGTTTAACCTTATTGCGTCCGAAAGATTTAAAGATAAACATAAACCATTTAGATAAAATACATATGCAAAGCAGAGTGGCGCAGTGGAAGCGTGCTGGGCCCATAACCCAGAGGTCCGAGGATCGAAACCTCGCTCTGCTAGACTATTTTTGTTCAGCTATTTATGTTTCCATTTCGGATCTGGTATTATATGCCTTCATATTGGCCCTAAATTTTAGAACAAGATCAACTATTCATTTAAATCTTATTTCAAAATGTTCTTTACTTATGTTTTACTTTAATGCATATATTACTTTATTACCTCACAGATAGTGACGGATCGTGGGAGATCGCAGCACATCTGAACACAGCGTGATGTTTCTCTTGTCCTAGGTCAACAACTTTCCTACGATCAACACGATTGCCACGACTGACCTCAAGATATGATAATATCTGATACGATCATCACGATAACTTCACTATTACGGCCACGATTTCAATCGTGCTGCGAATCGTGATAGTGAGAACCAAGCATAAGATAAGGTCGAGTAAACAATATAGTGTAACGTTATTGAGACAGAGGAGTTTAAAGTTGAAACTTGTAGATAAAGAATGTATGAAGAGCAGAGTGGCGCAGTGGAAGCGTGCTGGGCCCATAACCCAGAGGTCCGAGGATCGAAACCTCGCTCTGCTAAAAGAATTCCTTCAGTTATATTTTTTTTTTCATTTCTGGTCTGATAATATCAACACTTCACCTGCTAAACGCGACATAAAAAAGTTAAACTTAACCGCATTTCTAAACTTCAAACAACAAAGCCAACATTTTAGAACAAAATCGACCGTGCAGTAAAATCTTGGCTTATATTGTTCGTTACTTATGTATCAATTTAAAGCAAAACTTACTTCATAAATGTGTAAGAATAGATACAAAGGCAAAGGCGATGATGCCAATCAGATTTGGGTTCAAATAAAAACTGTTATAACACAACCAATCAGGCTAAGGTCGAGTAAAGGATATAGTTTAACCTTATTGCGTCCGAAAGGTTTAAAGATAAAGATAAACTATTTAGATAAAGCACATATGAAAAGCAGAGTGGCGCAGTGGAAGCGTGCTGGGCCCATAACCCAGAGGTCCGAGGATCGAAACCTCGCTCTGCTAGACTATTTTTGTACAGCTATTTATGTTTCCATTTCGGATTTGGTATTATATGCCTTCATATTGGCCCACCATTTTAGAACAAGATCAACTATTCATTTAAATCTTGTTTCAAAATGCTCTTTACTTATGTTTTACTTTAATGCATATATTACTTCATTACCTCACAGATAGTGACGGATCGTGGGAGATCGCAGCACATCGTGATGTTTCTCTTGTCCTAGGTCTTGATCCTGATCACCAGGATTAGGAAGCACGGTTAGATGCGATATGTCGCGCTTTGTTACGATCCAATACAATCTGATGCGATGAACACGATTGACAATTAATCGTGTTATAACCGTCAACAACTTTCCTACGATCAACACGATTGCCACGACTGACCTCAAGATATGATAATATCTTATACGATCATCACGATAACTTCACAATTACGACCACGATTTCAATCGTGCTGCGAATCGTGATAGTGAGAACCAAGCATAAGATAAGGTCGAGTAAACAATATAGTGTAACGTTATTGAGACAAAGAAGATTAAAGTTGAAACTTGTAGATAAAGAATGTATGAAGAGCAGAGTGGCGCAGTGGAAGCGTGCCTGGCCCATAACCCAGAGGTCCGAGGATCGAAACCTCGCTCTCCTAAAAAAAATCCTTCAGTTATATTTTTTTTCCATTTCTCGTCTGATAATATCAACGAATGAATGTATATTGTTTTATGGCGCATCGACAGCTAAGGTCATTTAGCGCGCAATTAAATTTAATTATTCAAGATCGCTGGGTAAACAAACCAGTACTAGGCTAGAAAATGTGCCTTGCCCAAGGACACTCCACCATGACCGTAGTGCCGCGACTGGGGATCGAACCCGGGACACCCGGTTTCGAAATCCCCTACGCTAACCACTTGACCACAGCGGATTCCGATAATATCAACACTTCACCTGCTAAACGCGACATCAAAAATTTAAACTTAACCGCATTTCTAAACTTCAAACAACAAAGCCAACATTTTAGAACAAAATCGACCGTGCAGTAAAATCTTGGCTTATATTGTTCGTTACTTATGTATCAATTTAAAGCAAAACTTACTTCATAAATGTGTAAGAATAGATACAAAGGCAAAGGCGATGATGCCAATCAGATTTGGGTTCAAATAAAAACTGTTATAACACAAAAAATCAGGCTAAGGTCGAGTAAAGGATATAGTTTAACCTTATTGCGTCCGAAAGGTTTAAAGATAAAGATAAACCATTTAGATGAAACAAATATGAAAAGCAGAGTGGCGCAGTGGAAGCGTGCTGGGCCCATAACCCAGAGGTCCGAGGATCGAAACCTCGCTCTGCTAGACTATTTTTGTTCAGCTATTTATGTTTCCATTTCGGATCTGGTATTATATGCCTTCATATTGGCCCACCATTTTAGAACAAGATCAACTATTCATTTAAATCTTGTTTCAAAATGCTCTTTACTTATGTTTTACTTTAATGCATATATTACTTCATTACCTCACAGATAGTGACGGATCGTGGGAGATCGCAGCACATCGTGATGTTTCTCTTGTCCTAGGTCTTGATCCTGATCACCAGGATTAGGAAGCACGGTTAGATGCGATATGTCGCGCTTTGTTACGATCCAATACGATCTGATGCCATGAACACGATTGACAATTAATCGTGTTATAACCGTCAACAACTTTCCAACGATCAACACGATTGCCACGACTGACCTCAAGATCTGATAATATCTGATACGATCATCACGATAACTTCACGATTACGACCACGTTTGTGCTGCGAATCGTGATAGTGAGAACCAAGCATAAGATAAGGTCGAGTAAACAATATAGTGTAACGTTATTGAGAAAGAGCAGTTTAAAGTTGAAACTTGTAGATAAAGAATGTATGAAGAGCAGAGTGGCGCAGTGGAAGCGTGCTGGGGGCCCATAACCCAGAGGTCCGAGGATCGAAACCTCGCTCTGCTAAAAAAAATCCTTTAGTTATATTTTGTTTCCATTTCTGGTCTGATAATATCAACACTTCACCTGCTAAACGCGACATAAAAAAGTTAAACTTAACCGCATTTCTAAACTTCAAACAACAAAGCCAACATTTTAGAACAAAATCGACCGTGCAGTAAAATCTTGGCTTATATTGTTCGTTACTTATGTATCAATTTAAAGCAAAACTTACTTCATAAATGTGTAAGAATAGATACAAAGGCAAAGGCGATGATGCCAATCAGATTTGGGTTCAAATAAAAACTGTTATAACACAAAAAATCAGGCTAAGGTCGAGTAAAGGATATAGTTTAACCTTATTGCGTCCGAAAGGTTTAAAGATAAAGATAAACCATTTAGACGAAATAAATATGAAAAGCAGAGTGGCGCAGTGGAAGCGTGCTGGGCCCATAACCCAGAGGTCCGAGGATCGAAACCTCGCTCTGCTAGACTATTTTTGTTCAGCTATTTATGTTTCCATTTCGGATCTGGTATTATATGCCTTCATATTGGCCCACCATTTTAGAACAAGATCAACTATTCATTTAAATCTTGTTTCAAAATGCTCTTTACTTATGTTTTACTTTAATGCATATATTACTTCATTACCTCACAGATAGTGACGGATCGTGGGAGATCGCAGCACATCGTGATGTTTCTCTTGTCCTAGGTCTTGATCCTGATCACCAGGATTAGGAAGCACGGTTAGATGCGATATGTCGCGCTTTGTTACGATCCAATACGATCTGATGCCATGAACACGATTGACAATTAATCGTGTTATAACCGTCAACAACTTTCCAACGATCAACACGATTGCCACGACTGACCTCAAGATCTGATAATATCTGATACGATCATCACGATAACTTCACGATTACGACCACGTTTGTGCTGCGAATCGTGATAGTGAGAACCAAGCATAAGATAAGGTCGAGTAAACAATATAGTGTAACGTTATTGAGAAAGAGCAGTTTAAAGTTGAAACTTGTAGATAAAGAATGTATGAAGAGCAGAGTGGCGCAGTGGAAGCGTGCTGGGGGCCCATAACCCAGAGGTCCGAGGATCGAAACCTCGCTCTGCTAAAAAAAATCCTTTAGTTATATTTTGTTTCCATTTCTGGTCTGATAATATCAACACTTCACCTGCTAAACGCGACATAAAAAAGTTAAACTTAACCGCAGTTCTAAACTTCAAACAACAAAGCCAACATTTTAGAACAAAATCGACCGTGCAGTAAAATCTTGACTTATATTGTTCGTTACTTATGTATCAATTTAAAGCAAAACTTACTTCATAAATGTGTAAGTATAGATACAAAGGCAAAGGCGATGATGCCAATCAGATTTGGGTTCAAATAAAAACTGTTATAACACAAAAAATCAGGCTAAGGTCGAGTAAAGGATATAGTTTAACCTTATTGCGTCCGAAAGGTTTAAAGATAAAGATAAACCATTTAGACGAAATAAATATGAAAAGCAGAGTGGCGCAGTGGAAGCGTGCTGGGCCCATAACCCAGAGGTCCGAGGATCGAAACCTCGCTCTGCTAGACTATTTTTGTTCAGCTATTTATGTTTCTATTTCGGATCTGGTATTATATGCCTTCATATTGGCCCTAAATTTTAGAACAAGATCAACTATTCATTTAAATCTTGTTTCAAAATGCTCTTTACTTATGTTTTACTTTAATGCATATATTACTTCATTATCTCACAGATAGTGACGGATCGTGGGAGATCGCAGCACATCTGAACACAGCGTGATGTTTCTCTTGTCCTAGGTCTTGATCCTGATCACCAGGATTAGGAAGCACGGTTAGATGCGATATGTCGCGCTTTGTTACGATCCAATACGATCTGATGCGATGAACACGATTGACAATTAATCGTGTTATAACCGTCAACAACTTTCCTACGATCAACACGATTGCAACGACTGACCTCAAGATCTGATAATATCTGATACGATCATCACGATAACTCCACGATTACGACCACGGTTTCAATCGTGCTGCGAATCGTGATAGTGAGAACCAAGCAAAAGCTAAGCTCGAGTAAACAATAAAGTGTAACGTTATTGAGACAGAGAAGTTTAAAGTTGAAACTTGTAGATGAAGAATTATGAGAAGCAGAGTGGCGCAGTGGAAGCGTGCTGGGCCCATAACCCAGATGTCCGAAGGTCGAAACCTCGCTCTGCTAAAAAAAAATATTTAAGTGATATTTTTTTTTTCCATTTCGGATCTGGTATTATATGCCTTCATATTTGCCCACCATTTTAGAACAAGATCAACTATTCATTTAAATCTTGTTTCAAAATGCTCTTTACTTATGTTTTACTTTAATGCATATATTACTTCATTACCTCACAGATAGTGACGGATCGTGGGAGATCGCAGCACATCTGAACACAGCGTGATGTTTCTATTGTCCTAGGTCTTGATCCTGATCACCAGGATTAGGAAGCACGGTTAGATGCGATATGTCGCGCTTTGTTACGATCCAATACAACCTGATGCAATGAACACGATTGACAATTAATCGTGTTATAACCGTCAACAACTTTCCTACGATCAACACGATTGCCACGACTGACCTTAAGATATGATAATATCTGATACGATCATCACGATAACTTCACTATTACGACCACGATTTCAATCGTGCTGCGAATCGTGATAGTGAGAACCAAGCATAAGATAAGGTCGAGTAAACAATATAGTGTAACGTTATTGAGACAGAGGAGTTTAAAGTTGAAACTTGTAGATAAAGAATGTATGAAGAGCAGAGTGGCGCAGTGGAAGCGTGCTGGGCCCATAACCCAGAGGTCCGAGGATCGAAACCTCGCTCTGCTAAAAGAATTCCTTAAGTTATATTTTTTTTTTCATTTCTGGTCTGATAATATCAACACTTCACCTGCTAAACGCGACATCAAAAAGTTAAACTTAACCGCATTTCTAAACTTCAAACAACAAAGCCAACAATTTAGAACAAAATCGACCGTGCAGTAAAATCTTGGCTTATATTGTTCGTTACTTATGTATCAATTTAAAGCAAAACTTACTTCATAAATGTGTAAGAATAGATACAAAGGCAAAGGCGATGATGCCAATCAGATTTGGGTTCAAATAAAAACTGTTATAACACAAAAAATCAGGCTAAGGTCGAGTAAAGGATATAGTTTAACCTTATTGCGTCCGAAAGGTTTAAAGATGAACATAAACCATTTAGATAAAATACATATGCAAAGCAGAGTGGCGCAGTGGAAGCGTGCTGGGCCCATAACCCAGATGTCCGAGGATCGAAACCTCGCTCTGCTAGACTATTTTTGTTCAGCTATTTATGTTTCCATTTCGGATCTGTTATTATATGCCTTCATATTGGCCCTAAATTTTAGAACAAGATCAACTATTCATTTAAATCTTGTTTCAAAATGTTCTTTACTTATGTTTTACTTTAATGCATATATTACTTTATTACCTCACAGATAGTGACGGATCGTGGGAGATCGCAGCACATCTGAACACAGCGTGATGTTTCTCTTGTCCTAGGTCAACAACTCTCCTACGATCAACACGATTGCCACGACTGACCTCAAGATATGATAATATCTGATATGATCATCACGATAACTTCACTATTACGACCACGATTTCAATCGTGCTGCGAATCGTGATAGTGAGAACCAAACATAAGATAAGGTCGAGTAAACAATATAGTGTAACGTTATTGAGACAGAGGAGTTTAAAGTTGAAACTTGTAGATAAAGAATGTATGAAGAGCAGAGTGGCGCAGTGGAAGCGTGCTGGGCCCATAACCCAGAGGTCCGAGGATCGAAACCTCGCTCTGCTAAAAGAATTCCTTCAGTTATATTTTTTTTTCATTTCTGGTCTGATAATATCAACACTTCACATGCTAAACGCGACATAAAAAAGTTAAACTTAACCGCATTTCTAATTTCTAAACTTCAAACAACAAAGCCAACATTTTAGAACAAAATCGACCGTGCAGTAAAATCTTGGCTTATATTGTTCGTTACTTATGTATCAATTTAAATCAAAACTTACTTCATAAATGTGTAAGAATAGATACAAAGGCAAAGGCGATGATGCCAATCAGATTTGGGTTCAAATAAAAACTGTTATAACACAAAAAATCAGGATAAGGTCGAGTAAAGGATATAGTTTAACCTTATTGCGTCCGAAAGATTTAAAGATAAACATAAACCATTTAGATAAAATACATATGCAAAGCAGAGTGGCGCAGTGGAAGCGTGCTGGGCCCATAACCCAGAGGTCCGAGGATCGAAAGCTCGCTCTGCTAGACTATTTTTGTTCAGCTATTTATGTTTCCATTTCGGATCTGGTATTATATGCCTTCATATTGGCCCTAAATTTTAGAACAAGATCAACTATTCATTTAAATCTTATTTCAAAATGTTCTTTACTTATGTTTTACTTTAATGCATATATTACTTTATTACCTCACAGATAGTGACGGATCGTGGGAGATCGCAGCACATCTGAACACAGCGTGATGTTTCTCTTGTCCTAGGTCAACAACTTTCCTACCATCAACACGATTGCCACGACTGACCTCAAGATATGATAATATCTGATACGATCATCACGATAACTTCACTATTACGGCCACGATTTCAATCGTGCTGCGAATCGTGATAGTGAGAACCAAGCATAAGATAAGGTCGAGTAAACAATATAGTGTAACGTTATTGAGACAGAGGAGTTTAAAGTTGAAACTTGTAGATAAAGAATGTATGAAGAGCAGAGTGGCGCAGTGGAAGCGTGCTGGGCCCATAACCCAGAGGTCCGAGGATCGAAACCTCGCTCTGCTAAAAGAATTCCTTCAGTTATATTTTTTTTTTCATTTCTGGTCTGATAATATCAACACTTCACCTGCTAAACGCGACATAAAAAAGTTAAACTTAACCGCATTTCTAAACTTCAAACAACAAAGCCAACATTTTAGAACAAAATCGACCGTGCAGTAAAATCTTGGCTTATATTGTTCGTTACTTATGTATCAATTTAAAGCAAAACTTACTTCATAAATGTGTAAGAATAGATACAAAGGCAAAGGCGATGATGCCAATCAGATTTGGGTTCAAATAAAAACTGTTATAACACAAAAAATCAGGCTAAGGTCGAGTAAAGGATATAGTTTAACCTTATTGCGTCCGAAATGTTTGAAGATAAAGATAAACTATTTAGATAAAGCACATATGAAAAGCAGAGTGGCGCAGTGGAAGCGTGCTGGGCCCATAACCCAGAGGTCCGAGGATCGAAACCTCGCTCTGCTAGACTATTTTTGTACAGCTATTTATGTTTCCATTTCGGATTTGGTATTATATGCCTTCATATTGGCCCACCATTTTAGAACAAGATCAACTATTCATTTAAATCTTGTTTCAAAATGCTCTTTACTTATGTTTTACTTTAATGCATATATTACTTCATTACCTCACAGATAGTGACGGATCGTGGGAGATCGCAGCACATCGTGATGTTTCTCTTGTCCTAGGTCTTGATCCTGATCACCAGGATTAGGAAGCACGGTTAGATGCGATATGTCGCGCTTTGTTACGATCCAATACAATCTGATGCGATGAACACGATTGACAATCGTGTTATAACCGTCAACAACTTTCCTACGATCAACACGATTGCCACGACTGACCTCAAGATATGATAATATCTTATACGATCATCACGATAACTTCACAATTACGACCACGATTTCAATCGTGCTGCGAATCGTGATAGTGAGAACCAAGCATAAGATAAGGTCGAGTAAACAATATAGTGTAACGTTATTGAGACAAAGAAGATTAAAGTTGAAACTTGTAGATAAAGAATGTATGAAGAGCAGAGTGGCGCAGTGGAAGCGTGCCTGGCCCATAACCCAGAGGTCCGAGGATCGAAACCTCGCTCTCCTAAAAAAAATCCTTCAGTTATATTTTTTTTCCATTTCTCGTCTGATAATATCAACGAATGAATGTATATTGTTTTATGGCGCATCGACAGCTAAGGTCATTTAGCGCGCAATTAAATTTAATTATTCAAGATCGCTGGGTAAACAAACCAGTACTAGGCTAGAAAATGTGCCTTGCCCAAGGACACTCCACCATGACCGTAGTGCCGCGACTGGGGATCGAACCCGGGACACCCGGTTTCGAAATCCCCGACGCTAACCACTTGACCACAGCGGATTCCGATAATATCAACACTTCACCTGCTAAACGCGACATCAAAAATTTAAACTTAACCGCATTTCTAAACTTCAAACAACAAAGCCAACATTTTAGAACAAAATCGACCGTGCAGTAAAATCTTGGCTTATATTGTTCGTTACTTATGTATCAATTTAAAGCAAAACTTACTTCATAAATGTGTAAGAATAGATACAAAGGCAAAGGCGATGATGCCAATCAGATTTGGGTTCAAATAAAAACTGTTATAACACAAAAAATCAGGCTAAGGTCGAGTAAAGGATATAGTTTAACCTTATTGCGTCCGAAAGGTTTAAAGATAAACATAAACCATTTAGATGAAACAAATATGAAAAGCAGAGTGGCGCAGTGGAAGCGTGCTGGGCCCATAACCCAGAGGTCCGAGGATCGAAACCTCGCTCTGCTAGACTATTTTTGTTCAGCTATTTATGTTTCCATTTCGGATCTGGTATTATATGCCTTCATATTGGCCCACCATTTTAGAACAAGATCAACTATTCATTTAAATCTTGTTTCAAAATGCTCTTTACTTATGTTTTACTTTAATGCATATATTACTTCAGTACCTCACAGATAGTGACGGATCGTGGGAGATCGCAGCACATCGTGATGTTTCTCTTGTCCTAGGTCTTGATCCTGATCACCAGGATTAGGAAGCACGGTTAGATGCGATATGTCGCGCTTTGTTACGATCCAATACGATCTGATGCCATGAACACGATTGACAATTAATCGTGTTATAACCGTCAACAACTTTCCTACGATCAACACGATTGCCACGACTGACCTCAAGATCTGATAATATCTGATACGATCATCACGATAACTTCACGATTACGACCACGTTCGTGCTGCGAATCGTGATAGTGAGAACCAAGCATAAGATAAGGTCGAGTAAACAATATAGTGTTACGTTATTGAGAAAGAGCAGTTTAAAGTTGAAACTTGTAGATAAAGAATGTATGAAGAGCAGAGTGGCGCAGTGGAAGCGTGCTGGGCCCATAACCCAGAGGTCCGAGGATCGAAACCTCGCTCTGCTAAAAAAAATCCTTTAGTTATATTTTTTTTCCATTTCTGGTCTGATAATATCAACACTTCACCTGCTAAACGCGACATAAAAAAGTTAAACTTAACCGCAGTTCTAAACTTCAAACAACAAAGCCAACATTTTAGAACAAAATCGACCGTGCAGTAAAATCTTGACTTATATTGTTCGTTACTTATGTATCAATTTAAAGCAAAACTTACTTCATAAATGTGTAAGTATAGATACAAAGGCAAAGGCGATGATGCCAATCAGATTTGGGTTCAAATAAAAACTGTTATAACACAAAAAATCAGGCTAAGGTCGAGTAAAGGATATAGTTTAACCTTATTGCGTCCGAAAGGTTTAAAGATAAAGATAAACCATTTAGATGAAATAAATATGAAAAGCAGAGTGGCGCAGTGGAAGCGTGCTGGGCCCATAACCCAGAGGTCCGAGGATCGAAACCTCGCTCTGCTAGACTATTTTTGTTCAGCTATTTATGTGTCCATTTCGGATCTGGTATTATATGCCTTCATATTGGCCCTAAATTTTAGAACAAGATCAACTATTCATTTAAATCTTGTTTCAAAATGCTCTTTACTTATGTTTTACTTTAATGCATATATTATTGCATTATCTCACAGATAGTGACGGATCGTGGGAGATCGCAGCACATCTGAACACAGCGTGATGTTTCTCTTGTCCTAGGTGTTGATCCTGATCACCAGGATTAGGAAGCACGGTTAGATGCGATATGTCGCGCTTTGTTACGATCCAATACGATCTGATGCGATGAACACGATTGACAAACACTCGTGTTTAACCGTCAACAATTTTCGTACGATCAACACGATTGCCACGACTGACCTCAAGATCTGATAATATCTGATACGATCATCACGATAACTCCACGATTACGACCACGATTTCAATCGTGCTGCGAATCGTGATAGTGAGAACCAAGCATAAGCTAAGGTCGAGTAAACAATATAGTGTAACGTTATTGAGACAGAGAAGTTTAAAGTTGATACTTGTAGATAAAGAATGTATGAAGAGCAGAGTGGCGCAGTGGAAGCGTGCTGGGCCCATAACCCAGAGGTCCGAGGATCGAAACCTCGCTCTGCTAAAAAAAATTCTTTCAGTTATATTTTTTTTCATTTCTGGTCTGATAATATCAACACTTCACCTGCTAAACGCGACATAAAAAAGTTAAACTTAACCGCATTTCTAAACTTCAAACAACAAAGCCAACATTTTAGAACAAAATCGACCGTGCAGTAAAATCTTGGCTTATATTGTTCGTTACTTATGTATCAATTTAAAGCAAAACTTACTTCATAAATGTGTAAGAATAGATACAAAGGCAAAGGCGATGATGCCAATCAGATTTGGGTTCAAATAAAAACTGTTATAACACAAAAAATCAGGCTAAGGTCGAGTAAAGGATATAGTTTAACCTTATTGCGTCCGAAAGGTTTAAAGATAAACATAAACCATTTAGATGAAATACATATAAAAAGCAGAGTGGCGCAGTGGAAGCGTGCTGGGCCCATAACCCAGAGGTCCGAGGATCGAAACCTCGCTCTGCTAGACTATTTTTGTTCAGCTATTTATGTTTCCATTTCGGATCTGGTATTATATGCCTTCATATTGGACCTAAATCTTAGAACAAGATCAACTATTCATTTAAATCTTGTTTCAAAATGCTCTTTACTTATGTTTTACTTTAATGCATATATTACTTCATTACCTCACAGATAGTGACGGATCGTGGGAGATCGCAGCACATCTGAACACAGCGTGATGTTTCTCTTGTCCTAGGTGTTGATCCTGATCACCAGGATTAGGAAGCACGGTTAGATGCGATATGTCGCGCTTTGTTACGATCCAATACGATCTGATGCGATGAACACGATTGACAATTAATCGTGTTATAACCGTCAACAACTTTCCTACGATCAACACGATTGCAACGACTGACCTCAAGATCTGATAATATCTGATACGATCATCACGATAACTCCACGATTACGACCACGATTTCAATCGTGCTGCGAATCGTGATAGTAAGAACCAAGCATAAGCGAAGGTCGAGTAAACAATAAAGTGTAACGTTATTGAGACAGAGAAGTTTAAAGTTGAAACTTGTAGATGAAGAATTATGAAGAGCAGAGTGGCGCAGTGGAAGCGTGCTGGGCCCATAACCCAGAGGTCCGAAGATCGAAACCTCGCTCTGCTAAAAAAAATTCTTTCAGTTATATTTTTTTTCCATTTCGGATCTGGTATTATATGCCTTCATATTTGCCCACCATTTTAGAACAAGATCAACTATTCAATTAAATCTTGTTTCAAAATGCTCTTTACTTATGTTTTACTTTAATGCATATATTACTTCATTACCTCACAGATAGTGACGGATCGTGGGAGATCGCAGCACATCTGAACACAGCGTGATGTTTCTCTTGTCCTAGGTCTTGATCCTGATCACCAGGATTAGGAAGCACGGTTAGATGCGATATGTCGCGCTTTGTTACGATCCAATACAATCTGATGCGATGAACACGATTGACAATTAATCGTGTTATAACCGTCAACAACTTTCCTACGATCAACACGATTGCCACGACTGACCTCAAGATCTGATAATATCTGATACGATCATCACGATAACTGCACGATTACGACCACGATTTCAATCGTGCTGCGAATCGTGATAGTGAGAACCAAGCATAAGATAAGGTCGAGTAAACAATATAGTGTAACGTTATTGAGATAGAGAAGTTTAAAGTTGAAACTTGTAGACAAAGAATTATGAAGAGCAGAGTGGCGCAGTGGAAGCGTGCTGGGCCCATAACCCAGAGGTCCGACGATCGAAACCTCGCTCTGCTAGGTTATTTTTGTTCAGTTATTTATGTTTCCATTTCGGATCTGGTATTATATGCCTTCATATTGGCCCACCATTTAAGAACAAGATCAACTATTCATTTAAATCTTGTTTCAAAATGCTCTTTACTTATGTTTTACTTTAATGCATGTGACTTCATTACCTCACAGATAGTGACGGATCGTGGGAGATCGCAGCACATCTGAACACAGCGTGATGTTTCTCTTGCCTTAGGTGTTGATCCTGATCACCAGGATTAGGAAGCACGATTAGATGCGATATGTCGCGCTTTGTTACGATCCAATACGATCTGATGCGATGAACACGATTGACAATTACTCGTGTTTAACCGTCAACAATTTTCCTACGATCAACACGATTGCCACGACTGACCTCAAGATCTGATAATATCTGATACGATCATCACGATAACTCCACGATTACGACCACGATTTCAATCGTGCTGCGAATCGTGATAGTGAGAACCAAGCATAAGCCAAGGTCGAGTAAACAATATAGTGTAACGTTATTGAGACAGAGAAGTTTACAGTTGATACTTGTAGATAATGAATGTATGAAGAGCAGAGTGGCGCAGTGGAAGCGTGCTGGGCCGATAACCCAGAGGTCCGAGGATCGAAACCTCGCTCTGCTAAAAAAATTCTTTCAGTTATATTTTTTTTCCATTTCTGGTCTGATAATATCAACACTTCACCTGCTAAACGCGACATAAAAAAGTTAAACTTAACCGCATTTCTAAACTTCAAACAACAAAGCCAACATTTTAGAACAAAATCGACCGTGCAGTAAAATCTTGGCTTATATTGTTCGTTACTTATGTATCAATTTAAAGCAAAACTTACTTCATAAATGTGTAAGAATAGATACAAAGGCAAAGGCGATGATGCCAATCAGATTTGGGTTCAAATAAAAACTGTTATAACACAAAAAATCAGGCTAAGGTCGAGTAAAGGATATAGTTTAACCTTATTGCGTCCGAAAGGTTTAAAGATAAACATAAACCATTTAGATGAAATACATATGAAAAGCAGAGTGGCGCAGTGGAAGCGTGCTGGGCCCATAACCCAGAGGTCCGAGGATCGAAACCTCGCTCTGCTAGACTATTTTTGTACAGCTATTTATGTTTCCATTTCGGATTTGGTATTATATGCCTTCATATTGGCCCACCATTTTAGAACAAGATCAACTATTCATTTAAATCTTTTTTCAAAATGCTCTTTACTTATGTTTTACTTTAATGCATATATTACTTCATTACCTCACAGATAGTGACGGATCGTGGGAGATCGCAGCACATCTGAACACAGCGTGATGTTTCTATTGTCCTAGGTCTTGATCCTGATCACCAGGATTAGGAAGCACGGTTAGATGCGATATGTCGCGCTTTGTTACGATCCAATACGATCTGATGCGATGAACACGATTGACAATTACTCGTGTTTAACCGTCAACAACTTTCCTACGATCAACACGATTGCCACGACTGACCTCAAGATCTGATAATATCTGATACGATCATCACGATAACTCCACGATTACGACCACGATTTCAATCGTGCTGCGAATCGTGATAGTGAGAACCAAGCATAAGCTAAGGTCGAGTAAACAATATAGTGTAACGTTATTGAGACAGAGAAGTTTAAAGTTGAAACTTGTAGATAAAGAATTATTAAGAGCAGAGTGGCGCAGTGGAAGCGTGCCTGGCCCATAACCCAGAGGTCCGAGGATCGAAACCTCGCTCTGCTAGGTTTTTTTTCTATGAGATGTATTCTTTTTCCATTTCTGGTCTGATAATATCAACACTAATCCTGCTAAACGCGACATAAAATAAGTTAAACTTAACCGCATTTCTGGACTTCAAACAACAAAGCCAACAGTTTAGAACAAAATCGACCTTGCAGTTAAATCTTGGCTTTTATTGTTCGTTACTTATGTATCAATTTAAAGCAAAAATTACTTCATAAATGTGTAAGAATAGATACAAAAGCAAAGGCGATGATGCCAATTGTAGGAATCCATCGGATTTTGGGTTCAATTAAAAACTGTTATTTATCATACAAAAAGTCCGGCTAAGATCTAGTAAAGGATATATTTTAACCTTATTGCGTCCGAAAGGTTTTAATGTAAAGATAAACCATTTAAGATAAAATACATATGAAAAGCAGAGTGGCGCAGTGGAAGCGTGCTGGGCCCATAACCCAGAGGTCCGAGGATCGAAACCTCGCTCTGCTAGAATTTTATATTCTGATTTTTTTTTTTTCCCATTTGATATGTCTTTTAATTTATCTTTCTCATGCTGAACACAATCATTGACGTAAAACAAGATCAACTTCCATTCACACATTTTAATCTTGATCTATATTTGTCATTAAAGATGTAGCAATATAAAGTAAACTCGTCTTCATTTTGTAAGAACTTTAACTTCCAAGTCATGAGTGACGGTACAAGTTTCAGCAGTCGACTGATTGGTTGATTAGGGTTTAACGCCGCTTTCAACAAGTTTTGATTGGTTGATTAGGGTTTAACGCCGCTTTCAACAAGTTTTTTGATTGGTTGATTAGGCTTTAACACCGCTTTCAACAAGTTTTTTGATTGGTTGATTAGGGTTTAACGCCGCTTTCAACAAGTTTTTTGATTGGTTGATTAGGGTTTAACGCCGATTTCAACAAATTATTTGATTGGTTGATAGGGTTTAACGCCGCTTTCAACAATTTTCAGTTATATCACGGCGACAAGTTGACCTATTCATGTTCTTCCTGTCTTTCTCACACCAGTACTCCACACAACTGACTTTCGAAGCAACTGGTTAAAATTCCACAGAGACTGTTAGCCCATTGATGGAAAACGAATGACGCTTGTGCAGTGCATTTTGTCAAACTTCATAAAGAATGTTGGCCAAGCAGGGGTACGAACTCAAAACTCCTGGAGTGTCAGCCCACGTCGCAGTGAGCTACCGGGGCTCGTCAAGTTTCATCAGAATAAGGGGTTAAATAACTGAGCGACGCTCTTCTTAAACTATCCGTAACGTATTTGCAACCACTTCGGATCTAGATCAGCCAGCTTATCCGCATATCTGGAGCTGCACTGTTCCTCAAACAGTCATGGGAGATTTCAAGAATCTTGTGTAAAAGAATATCCATTCGGATATTTTAGTATGGAAACGCTGGCATGTCTTTTTTCCACACGTGTTATAATAACATTAACCCTTTTCCTCTTATAGAGGCTTTCTGACGCTTCTTCAGCAGACGGCTTTTTGAAAACATAGTGACAAACGAAGAAATTGCTCAAAACGAGCAATTTCTCCTTTTGTCACAATGTTTACCACATTTAGTTATAGGTTATCAATTCAATTATAGAGATTTTCTTTTTTTTTTGACAAAATAGGATCGAAACCTCGCTCTGCTAGTTTTTTCTTTGAGATATTATTTTGTCCATTTCGGGTGTGATAATATCACCTCTCCTGCTAAACGCGATTTAAAAACGTAAAACTTATGCCGCAATTCTAGACTTAAAAAGGTTTTAAGATAAACATAAACCATTTAGATAAATTACACAAGAAAAGCAGAGTGGCGCAGTGGAAGCGTGCTGGGCCCATAACCCAGAGGTCCGAGGATCGAAACCTCGCTCTGCTAGATTTTTATTCAGATTTTTTTTTTACCATTTGACATCTTTTTTAATTTATCTTTCTCTCGCTGGACACAATCATTGACGTAAAACAAGATCACTAACGCATTCTAATCTAGATCTATATTTGTCATTAAAGATGTAGCAATATATAGTTAAACCTTCTGTATGTTGTAAGAACTTTAACGTCCAAGTCATGAGTGACGGTACAAGTTTCAGCAGTTGATTGATTGGTTGATTGATTGATTGATTGATTAGGGTTTAACGCCGCCTTCAACAATTGTTCAGGTATATCAAGATTCAAGATTCAAGATTCAAGATTCAATACTTTATTGACTGTTTTTCGGCAAATCATTTTGCCTTTGGCCATTTACAAATAATATAAATATGGCAAACATATATACATAGAAAAACATATAACATTTATACATATAACATATAACATATATACATATAACATATAAACATATAACATATATGCATATAACATTTATACATATAACATATAACACATATATATAAAACATATATACATATAACATATAAACATATAACATATATGCATATAACATATATACATATAACATATATACATATAACATTTAAAAAAAGTGGTTTTTTTAAACAAAAAATACCTACATTCAAACATATTGTATATATCATGTACATTAGTTTTGCATAACAGACAATTCTTCATTTCTTAGGATCATTGCGTTCTTTACGTATTTCATTAAATTAATTAGTTACCCTTTATTCTTTGTTTTCATAATATAATTAAATTGTTCTAAACTGGGCCATGCTTGATATAGATTAAACCTTTTGCGCAAAACAGTATATTTGGGACAGCATGATATGAAGTGATATTCGCTTTCTACAGCTTTAGAGTTACATAATTTGCACAATCTTTCTTCTCTAATAATACCATTATGTCTCCCCTTTTCGATTTCCAGATGATGAGAGGATAGCCTAAATCTTGATAATTGCTTTTGTAGACATTCGTTTGTTGTAATAAGTAGGTAGTTTTCGAATTGGAATTCAGTTTTAAACATTCTATAATAAAATAATTTATTTAATTCATTTAGTTTTGCATGCCATACTTGTATATACTTGTTGATTTTGTAATTAAATTGTGTATTGTAGTATTGTAAAAGATAGTTGTAACCTCAGTTATTAAGTGTTATTTTTAATTTAGAGCTCCAGCTCTTATTAAAAGAATACTCTACTTGTTTCGAAACCATGTTTTTCATAATCTTAAGCCAGTACATAATTGATCTTTCTTTACTTAATATAGATAACGGGTAACGTCCAAACGACAAGTTGACCTATTCATGTTCTTCCAGTCTTTCTAACACCAGTACTCCACGCAACAGACTTTCGAAGCAACTGGTTACAATTCCACAATGACTGTTGGCCCATTGGTGGAAAACGAATAACGTTTTTCACAGAGACGTTTGTCAAACGTCAGAAAGAACGTAGGCCGAGCAGGGGTACAAACTTAATAAACCTGGATTGTCAGCCCGCGTCGTAGGCCACGATGAGCTACCGGGGCTTGGCAAGTTTCAGTAGAATAAGGGGTAAAATAACTGAACCACGCCCTCTTCTTTAACCATCCGTAACGTATTTGCAACCACTGCGGATCTAGATCAGCAAGCTTATCCGCATATCTGGAGCTGCACTGTTCCTCAAATAGTCATGGGAGATTTCAAGAATCTTGTGTAAAAGGATATCCATTCGGATCTTTTAGCATGGATGCGCAGGCATATCTTTTTTCCCACACGTGTTATAATAACATTAACACTTTCCCTCTTATAGAGGCTTTCTGACGCCTATTCGGCAGACGGCTTTTTGAAAACATAGTGACAAAAGACGAAATTGCTCAAAACGAGCAATTTCTCCTTTTGTCACAATGTTTTCCACTTTTAGTTATCCATTCAATTATAGAGATTTTTTATTTTTTGACAAAATATGTTCATAGTCTGCAGAATTGGCGTATGAGGGAAAGGGTTTAATATTGATTTTCGCAGAGTACAAAAATAATGATTAGTATTAAAACAACCAAGATGACTGACGCCATAAACTGACTTGTCATTGTCAGATTTTTCTTAAAGAAAAACATAATGCGTAGTAAAAACCCTTATTTTCTCTTTTTCCCTGCATTATTTCGTAAGCTGCTGATGTTAGAAAAGCCAGGAAACACGCGGTCATTTGAACTGATTGTTATGATGAAACTGATGCATTGTTGAAATCGGTATTAAATTACATCCGTCAATTAATAAATCCTACAAAAGTTCGACACATGTCAGTCAAGATACGAATTGTTTCTATTTGAAGTAAGGGTTTGCGGCATTTCTATCATTAAATAAAATATACTATGCGGGTGCTCATGGTTTTACAATCACATATCGAGGGCTTGGCGTGAAACGGTTGTAACTTAAAACCTATTTTGAAAACCCTGGTTTAGGGGCAATTTTGACCCCTTTGTAAACAATGCAAATTTAGGTGCCATTGCTCAGAACGAGCAATGGCACCTAAATTTATATTGTTTACCAAGAAAAATGATTTTACACTTATAAAGACTTCATGGCGAGGTGATTAACCTTGGTAAAAAAATACCAATTTTAGTTACAACCGTTTCACGCCAAGCCCTCGATATCTGCGTTGTTAACCCTTTCCCACTTAAGATTGATTGATTGGTGTTTTACTCCGCTTTCAACACATTTTCTGTTATTTCACGGGGTTTAGTGGGTAAGTTACCGGTACGACTGGTCCATTTATCCTAACACCAGCCAGTCAGTCGTAGTGCTAACGCCGCCACCCTCAGTGCCAAGGATGGCAGCCATTACTACCATTTGTTTAGTAGTTTGTATGACCCGGCCGGGGATCGAACCCGCAACCTCCCGCACTCGAGGCGGACGCTCTCCCACTACACCCCGAAGGCGGTCTTTCCCACTTATAGGTGCTTGACTTCAGATAATAGATACAAAAAATCAAAATTTTAAAACTCTTCAAAAGTTGTCTTGAAATATTAGAATCATAATTCTGGGAAAAGGTTGAGTAATAAGTGTGTTGATGCTCGTCTGAGTCTTCACTGTACGCATATGCATCAATTCAAAGCAAAAATACTTCATAAGGTTGAAAGAATTGAGTCAAAAGCAATGGTGATAATGCCATGGAGTTTAAGGAATCCAGCGGAAATTAAGTCCACATAAAAACTGTTATAGCAAAGTGCTCAGGCTAGAAGATATAATATTTCGTTTTTGCATCAGAAAGATTTTAGTAAAAGCTTACCATGTAGAGTGAAGCAATTGAAGCGTGCTGGGCTCTAGGCCTTAGGTCCGAGGATCGAAACCTCATTCTGCTAGATTTTCTTTACTTCAGATTTTAGTTACCCATTTGGTATCTCCTTTTATTTAACATTCTCGTGCTAAACGCGAACATATACACATTTTGTTAATCGCGAGTTTGCGCACAAATTAATAACAACATAAACATGCACATACATGCATTCTACAATCGGGTTATTAGTATACAAAAGATGTATCATCATACAGTAAAACCCCTTCCTTTTTGTAAGATCATTAACTCTCAAATCTTGGTTGCTTCAATACTAATACTTATTTAAGCACTCTGCGAAAATCAACATTAATGTTATTATAACACGTGTGGACAAAACGACATGCCTGCGCATCCATGCTAAAAGATCCGAATGGATATTCTTTTACACAAGATTCTTGAAATCTCCCATGACTATTTGAGGAACAGTGTAGCCCCAGATAAGCGGATAAGCTGACTGATCTCGACCCGGAGTGGTTGCAAATACGTCACGGATGGTTTAAGAACAGCGTCGATCAGTTATTTAACCACTTATTCTACTGAAACTTGCCGAGCCCCGGTAGCTTACTGGACTGCGACGCGGGCTGACAATCCAGGTTTTTAGTTTGTAACCCTGCTAGGCCAACATTCTTCTTGACGTTTGACAGAATGCACTGTGATAAGCGTCATTCGTCTTCCACCAATGGACTAACAGTCTATGTTGAATTTTAACCAGTTGCTTCGAAAGTCTGTTGTGTGGAGTACTGGTGTTAGAAAGACAGGAAGAACATGAATAGGTCAACTTGTCGCCGTGATATAACTGAACACTTGTTGAAGGCGGCGTTAAACCCTAATCAACCAATCAAAAAACGTGTTGAAGTCGGCGTTAAACCCTAATCAACCAATCAAAAAACGTGTTGAGGGCTGCGTTAAATCCTAATCAGCCAATCAAAAAACTTGTTGAAGGCTGCGTTAAACCCTAATCAACCAATCAAAAAACGTGTTGAAGGCTGCATTTAACCCTTATCAATCAATCAATTCAACTGCTGAAACTTGTACCGTCCCTTGGAAGTTAAAGTCCTTACAAAATGGAGAAGGTTTTACTTTATATTGCTACATCTTTAATGAGAAATATAGATCAATATTAGAATGTGTGAATGCAGGTTTATCTTATTTACGTAAATGTTTGTATTCAGCAAGAAATGGATAAATTAAAAGAGATATTAAATGAGAAAAAAAATCTTAATAAAAATCTAGCAGAGCGAGGTTTCGATCCTCGGACCTCTGGGTTATGGGCCCAGCACGCTTCCACTGCGCCACTCTGCTTTTCATATGTATCTCATCGAAATGGTTTATCTTTATCTTAAAACATTTCGGACGCAATAAGGTTAAACTATATCCTTTACTCGACCTTAGCCTGACTTTTGTGTTATAACAGTTTTTATTTGAACCCAAAATCCGATGGATTCTTTCAATTGGCATCATCGCCTTTGCTTTTGGATCTATTCTTACACATTTATGAAGCAATTTTGCTTTAATTGATACATAAGTAATGCACTATGTAAGCCAAGAGTTGAGAGCACTCTCGATTTTGTTCTAAAATGCTGGCTTTATTGTTTGAAGTTCAGAAGGTGAGGTGTTGATATTATCACACCCGAAATGGACAAAATAATATCTCAAAGAAAAAGACTAGCAGAGCAAGGTTTCGATCCTCGGACCTCTGCGTTATGGGCCCAGCACGCTTCCACTGCGCCACTCTGCTCTCCATACATTCTTTATCTACATGGTTAATCTTCAACTTTAAACTTTTCTGACACAATAACGTTACACTACATGTATATCTTTTACTCGACCTTAGCTTAACCATTATAACTGTTTTTATTTGAACAAAAATTCCGCAGGATTGCTACAACTTCTATCATCACCATCGCTTTAGAATAATAAATTCTAACATATTTTTAAAATAACTAGTGTTTATAATTGATTCATAAGTGATGAACAATGCAAAGAAAGGACGGTTGTTCTTGTACAAATGTTGGCTTTGTATGTTGTTTTTACTTTACTGACAAGATCAGCTTAAGCATGCCGTGCAGGGTAACCAGGATAGATACTTTTCGCCTCCTGTGGATTTTCTGTTTTGGGAATCATTATTCTACACTTCTATCCCCCTGAGACGGAATGTGTTGGCCCGGATTAGACTGTGCGGACTGCGCAGGCTGATCTGGGTCGATACATTAAGCAGAGGCCATACTGTTGGTTTTCTAGAGGGACGGCTCAATTATATCACTGTACCCATTAGCGATATGGACACGCATATAACTTGATATGGGTTTAAAAACATTTTGAGAAAAGGGGAAACGTTAGTTGCATTAAGCTCTTCCCTTTTCTTAGAATGCGAACATTAATAGAGCACGGACACGTGAATACATCATTCGAACCACTACCACCACTCGATCATTCGTATACTCTAATGTCGCTATGCACAACAACCTACACAGATTCACGAAGGTACCGTATCGTACTGTTTTCGAGTGCAGTAGACCGAATGATGTATTATAATCTCCGCGGGCATTTAATTTTCACATTTAACCATTTCCCACATAAAAACAAATCTGCAGCAGTCGACGTTGCTAACATTAAGTAAATACATGGACACTATCTTTACTTGGTAGAACAATTCTTATATAAAAAGAAAAGAAAACATCTGCCACCTGCTGCATAGTTGTAAAAAGGGTATGTATGTATGTATGTATGTATGTATGTAGGAAAGTGTTTAATTTGAAATATGTATCGCAGTCTTCATGTATCCACTTGAAAGCTATTGACATATTGACATATTGATATATTGATATATAAATGTTAAATTCGGTCGCTTTTATCTTTTAGGCATTTGTTGGCAAGGCGAGGGTAAACAAAATCAGTCCATCAACAAATATATAACATATATACAACAGTGACGATTATGGTGATACTGTGTGGATGCACATGATCGCCTGAGTCTTCACTGTATGCATATGCATTAAGACACCCAAATCGCCAGACGCGGCTCATATGCGTTCATTTATATTATAATGAAGGAGATGAGTTTTCAACAGTGTTAGCATTCTCTGGGCGTTTTTTTTTGACCCGTTTTATTTCTCCATATCACGGCGACCCGATCACCTATACCCATGTGTTTCCTGATCAGTACATTATACCAGTGAGATTACTAGGGAATGGTATCTCTTAGTGAAGGCGTGTATTGAAATATACATGTATATACTTAATCCTACATCATAAAATGAAAAAATAATCACATGTCTGCTGCAGAGGCGTGCGTGTGGAAAAGGGTTTGCAACTACTCGAACCTCATGTGTAGGGATAGTTAGCAAATTTAACATCGCTCTCACAGGACTCGATCCCGTGACCTTTCGTTTACGAGGCGGGCACTCTACCTATGTCGCGGTAATTTTTTTCGGTAATGTTGGGTCCTGGATATTACCTTCATATTTGACATTAAAGACATTTACTATTGAATAACCACAAGCCCATGCTATTCATATCTTCTTTCTTATTCCTTGATAGTGTGTCGCCAACTTTACTGACCTTGACCTCACTTGAATGTGTTCGTTGAATGTTGTCTTTCTTTAAATCTGGTCATAATTCGAATAGAATAATTTTAGTGACATTTTTGATGACCTTATCCTTCGCATTAAGCTGTTTGCTATAGACAATAAATCCGAACACAGTAGCAAGTTTACGTGGCCATGTGTTTTCTCGCAATCTAACACCTGTGTTTCACACACCATTATTCCAATGCAACTTGCTACCTTCCCATATATACCTCAATTTAGCACTCTAGTGTGGAAAACTTTGCAAACAACCGATGGGACCACGCTTGTTTAAATTATTAAATTATCTTTTTATTATTTACAGTTATCATGTTATTTTCATTTGCCATTGGGTCTACTTAATTAATATAATTTCATTTAACACGTTGTCATGCATTATTTAAATGTATTCACTTTATATGTTTATGAATATGTCGGCCCGGATCATGTTATTTTCATTTGCCATTGGGTCTACTTAATTAATATAATTTCATTTAAAACGTTGTCATGCATTAATTAATTAAATGTATTCACTTTATATGTTTATGAATGATCTTAGTCCTATGGTATTTGATTATTCCTGAACCCACTGATTCGATCAACGTAACATTTGAGTCCAAAATATATTTATTGATATTGATGACCATGCAATTCATTTTAAGGCTTCCATTAATTTATAAGAAAACTTAGGAGCTTCCGGTGACCTTGGCCCCTCGTCCCCACAAGAGCACCACCCGCTGTCTCGTGAAATCCCCGGCGTCCTGTAATGTTAAACTGACAAGTTGTAGTTATATTTAGTTTAAACGTGTCAAGCGGTTTCGTTTATTCTACTCATCAGGGAAACGTTAATAATAATTCATATGCGCCGTCCCGCGAGAAAAACAAACATTATGGACTCTGCGTAAAAGTATCGACTCGGATCAGCCGAATCATGCCGCGCAGGCTAACCCGGACAGACACTGTTCGCTCCCTGTGGATTTCCTGTTTCAGGAATCATTACTTTATACCTCCGTTTCAGCACGCTTTTAAAAATCATCGTGCACACTAAGAAGGGAGGTAATCCTTACCGAAACGACGTATTTGTCCGGTTTTCTGTCATTCCATGCACGATAAATGTTTTGTTTGATTGTTTTGATGTGTACGGTAAATTGATGGGTTTGATATCTTTGCCATGTGTGGTATATGTAAATTGTTAAAATCGTTAAAAATGTATGTGTTTTTCTCGTCAATGCATGTATATATATATGTTCATTTGTTAAACTGTCATATGTATATATGTTTACGGCAATGTAAATTAACTTTATCTGCCGAATAAATAAACTTGAAACTTGAAACTCTATCCCCTTGAGAAGGAATGTGTCGACCCGGATTAGCTTGCGCGGACTGCGCATGCTGATCTGTGTCGATACATTACGCAGAGTCCATAATGTTGGTTTTATCGCGGGTCGGCTCATATTTAAGAAGAGAATAAAGAATCATCACATTACAACAGTTTTATTGCCAACCGGTTTCCAATCACCATGGCAATACATATATAATGCAGACTTAATTAACCCTTTCCCTCATTTAGACGCCTCTGCAGCAGACGGCTTTTTGAAAACATAGTGACAAAAGAAGAAATTGCACAAAACGTGCAATTTCTCCTTTTGCCACAATGTTTTCCACTTTTTGTCATAGGTAATCCATTTAATTATGGAGATTTTCCATTTTTTGACAAAATACGTTCAAAGTCGTCTGCTGCAGAATTGCCATATGAGGGAAAGGGTTAAAACCTGTCAAATTAAGGACGATGGTAAAATGTACCAAGAATTCAGCGGGATAAGTTAAGACTTATTTAATATAAAGTCTGTCACTTAGCGGTTAACGTGTCTCGTGATTACATAAGGAAACGCAACCTTCTCCCGGATGACCACATTGACAAGTTTAAGTGTGTCCCCGTTTATTCTTTGAAGAAATGAGAACTTTTCCGCGTATTTCATTTATCCCTTTCCCTCATATAGACGCTTTCGGACGCCTCTGCAGCAGACGGCTTTTTGAAAACATAGTGACAAAAGAAGAAATTGCACAAAACGTGCAATTTCTCCTTTTGTCACAATGTTTTCCACTTTTAGTCATAGGTTATCCATTTAATTATAGAGATTTTCCATTATTTAACAAAATATGTTCAAAGTCGTCTGCTGCAGAATTGTCGTATGAGGGAAAGGGTTAAGAAACGTGTTGGCGTATCAGCAGCAGACGGCTTTTGAAAACATTGGGACAAAACGGGATATATTGCTTATAATGTTATATGAGAAGAAGAAATGCATTATATAACTAGTCTCATTCCAATCCATATAATATTATGCAAATGTTTGACATTTATTATTTATTTATTGATGATGTTAGTAATGCCAAATTAATTTCACGTGAAAATTATCTTACTTACTATTGTATAGGTAACTTATAGGTGCAATGGGCCGGGTGTTTTGTTTAAATTTCTATAATTGTATACCATGTTACATGTACACATGTCACTTTAATAAAAACACACCTTTGTAGGGGTACGGCATTAGTAATAACGAGATCTGTATTTGGAAGGTTCGAACATTGATCAACCCTTTCCCTCATATAGATGCTTTCAGACGCCTCTGCAGCAGACGGCTTTTGAAAACATTGTTGCAAATGGTGAAATTGCTCATAATGATCAATTTCACCATTTGCAACACTGTTGTCAACTCTATTTAATAATTAATCCGTCATTAATGGAGATTTTTCACATTTTTGATCAGATGTTTTCAAAGTCGTCTTCTATAGATTTGTTGTTTGTTGGAAAGGGTTAATTAATGGTTCAAGTGACTTTATTTTAAAATAAATCATTTGATATAAAACTAACACACTTTTGTAGGTGAATTCACATAAAAATACTTTCCAGATTCGTCATTTAAGTCAACTGAAATCTCCACCATTCTCCTATCAGATTTAGAATCACGTGGATTCTCGCTGGATATTCGACTTCGAGTACCAAGTCTATACCTTTTGATCAAACCGTACTGCTTCATTTACACGCATGGCTTTCTTTTTCAGCAATATTTTAAAACAATTTGATAGAGCGGATGTCACTTCGAGCTGTTTAAAGTGAAGGATAAACCAATCCCAATTAAATTCAAATCACTTCCTTTACGTCGACTAAGGTGTTTACCGTTCACATAGCCATTCACTTAACGCTGTATGTTTTGCTAATTTCAAAATTTAATGATCCATGATATAGGGCCTATACCATACGCCTACATTATACAATAACAAAAATTGTACGTCTAATAATAATTAATATAGTTCCTATACAATAATAATAATGACGGCATAAGTGTACACCTGTATGTGTCATGTTCGACAGCCTCGGTGTTGTAGTTGTGGGGCGTTAGCCTCAGGTGCGGGTTCGATCCCCGGCCGGGTCATACCAAAGACTACATAAATGGTAGTAGCTTTAGAATTTTCCATCAGGAATGTGGGATTGATTCAGAATTATGTCCACGTCTCTTTCCATAGTACCATTAGTGTCCATCGTAGTTCATAGTCTGACCAAAATCTGTTTTGTATTTGTCTGTGTGAATTTCCATTGCTTGATTAGGGTTTAACGCCGTGTTCAACTGTTCAGTGTTATCACGGCGGCCAGTTCACCTAGTCGCGTGTTTCCCGGCTTTCAGACACCAGTACTCCACACAACATACTTTCTAAGCAACTTACTGCTTTTCCACATAGACTGTAAGCCCATTGATGAAATACGAATGACGCTTGACACAGTGACTTTTGTTAAACGTCGGAAAGAATGTTGATCGAGCTGTGGTTTGAACTCACAACACCTGGATTGACAGCCCGCGTCGATACCGACTGAGGTACTGGGGCTTGGCTATCAATTCCCCATGTTACCTAATTATGTACTGCATTTTATATTCACTGTAGATCTTCATATTTAAGATAGATTTTTATGTTAGACATATATATATCTTTAAATATGTGTTGGTTTATGTTTACTCCCCTTTGTCAGTTGTCAAACAAACATATGTTTTTTCGACCAAGCAAACGCAGTTATCTTTATACATTCGACTTATCAAACGTGGTTATTTATTCATTCGGCGTAAGACGAGCCCCGGTAGCTCAGTCGGAAGCGATGCGGGTTGTCGAACCAGGTTGTGAGTTCGGACCTGAACTCGGTCAACGTTTTTAAGACGTTTGAAGATCCTTTGGCGCAGAATTTTGATAATCAAATACAAGTTAAAATCCGCAAATATTTTAGGCATTTGGGCATTTTAAATCTATGACACGAGGTTTTCTTATACATTGTACATGTAATACTGTAGACGTCACTAATGACGATTTAACTTTAATAACCTTTCAAAGAATGACATGAGCGTACAGCAGTCATGACAGACCATCATATTTCTAAAAGAGAATAAACAATAAGACAATGCAAACTTATAATTTCTACTTGTTATGAATATCTGAACCATGCTCTGCGAAAACATAGGCTTCACAGTTTGATTATGCTATTTCGTAGTGGCTTCGAATCGCTTCGGTTAGAGAATACATGACACGTTTCAAATACTAGGCATCAGTTATTACACGCCTATATAAGTCATATAGAGATATGTCTCTAAGTAAAAGAGACATCTTTCTAATTAAGAGAGGTATCTTTTTAACAAGCTTAGATATATATCTCTCTAACTAACAGAGATATTATCTAGCTTAGAATGATATATATATACAATGTATATATATACATATCTTAAAGAGATAGTTCTCTAAGTTAAAGAGATATCTCTCTAAAGAAGCATGTTATCTTCAATAAAGAGATATCTCTCTAAAGAAGCATGTTATCTTCAATAAAGAGATATCTCTCTAAAGAAGCATGTTATCTTCAATAAAGAGATATCTTCGTTAGATTTGGAGATATGTCTCTAACAATAAGAGATATCTCTTAACTGTACAGAGATATCATGCAAAGCTTGAGAGATGTCTCTGTAAGTTAGATAGATAGCTCTCTAAACAAGGGAGATAGCTATGTAAGATAGAGATATCGTACGTAACAATGTTCGCATGTGTCGTTTAATACTTTCCCACACAAAAGTCTGACAGACGACTTTGAAAACACACAGGCAATAAGATGGAAGATCTCTAAAAATGAAAGGGTAACTATTGAAAAGAGTTAAAAACATTTGGACAAATGGAGAAATTGCTATGTTTTCAAAGATCGTCTTGTATAAATGTATCAGAATTTATCTGTAAGAGGGTTAAAGTCGCGTACAGTAGAATAACGTTGTTTTACAAATAAAATTTTAAAATTGTCAGTGAAACATTGGATGGAATGCCACTACATTCTCGAAACCACTGTCCTAATTATACAAACGAGGACATGTGTACTTATATAAATAAGTTTCTCTTTCCTCTTATTCTGCTCTTCTCTGTTTTGTTTTCATTTTGCAAACAGTGCATGCTTGATTAAATGAACCCGTCATTTGGCATACACATGAATGATGGCTGTTTAGCCGGTTCAGCATTATTCAACCAAACAAGGGATATAGATTAAATCCTGATCTTAGTTCGTGCCCAGACGCACACGGGCCAACGCTATTGACGACGTTTACCATCCCCAACAAATTAATCATGGTAAAGTGGAACTGACCATCCTTCTCGCCTACATAGGTAAAGGGTCATCCGGAAGCGTAATTTTATATTTATATAAAATTATTATTAAAAGTTACTTCATGCGTCAAATATTCCCTCTGGCTATTCAATTTGTCATTCGTCCCGATATTAATAAAAATAAAAATGACATGAAACAAATCATGTAGGTAAATTGAATATCAATTCTCCGAAACATTCACGTACAAACTTGAAGTCCGAAAATATTATAAGTGACAATTTAATTTAAAAGTGGATCATTTTGGAAAATACTCATTTGTTGATTTAGTTCATTAACTTGATATTTTCAGTAGTAAATTCTTATCATTTTAAAAATAAAACATACTTTATTCTCTCTGGATTTTACATTTAGAATTAACTCTTGATACGTCAACATGGTAAGTATAAAGTTTTATTGTGTACAATGTGCTTGTTCTGTTATTGTGACCACATCACACGAAAACCGACCTCTGGGACTTAGCTTCCATTTAAGACGTAGATCAACCTGCGCATCGAAGCGGACTTATAAGGACATTCTCGGTGTATTTAGTCGGCGGACTTATACGGACCTTCTCTGTGTATTTAGTCGTAAATGGGTAACATTCTTGAAACCTTTGGAGAAGAGTTATGACTAAACTTTATCCCTTTCCCGTATACAACAAATCTGCAGCAGACGATTTTGAAAGCATTGTAACAACAACCTGAAAAATGTCCATAAAAGATAGCTTAATTGTTAAATAAAGTTGAAAACATTGTGGCCATTGTGGCCATGAGCAATTTCTACTTTGGCAACAATGTTTTCAAAAGTCGTCTGCTGGTGGGAAATGGTTAAACAGACTAAATACACGCTTTCTGTTTGTTCGTATTTGCCATTTATGCTAAAAAAAAACATAGGTCGGGTTTCTGTGACGTGACTTAATTCTAATTCATCTAGATCGATGCACACTGATTTATCATGTTTAGGAATTGAAGATGAACGCGTATAGGCTACATGTATTTCGTTTCGAGATTCATTTGACCACTATTTTCTCGTTAAAAAAAACCAATTTGAAAGAATGTTTATTGCCTGACAATCTTTGCGAAAGAAAAACATCAAAGCTCTTAATGATTAGCTCTTAAAAAGTGCGTGCATCTTACACTACACTGATTCCTATTTCAGACATCTGACATGGATTTGAACTTGCAAGATACATGCGGTATTCGCAACAACCTACACTATAAACGAATTGTTATATTTTAGGAATAGTTTTACACTGGCCTTTCGGTGTTATGGATTATAACGTAACTAAAAAAACGTTCAAGAAAATTTGATTTCAAATTGAAAAATAACAATATAGAAATGTATGTAACACACAGAATTTGAACTCCCCAAACTTTAACATTTTCCCACATGCAACAACTCAGCAACAGGCGAGTTTAATTTTTTTTTATATGCAAGTACACGGCAAACCTCTATAATTGAAGGTATAAATACTGAAAAGGTTGAAAATATTGTGACAAATCGAGCAAGTTTTGCTTTTGTCACAATGTTTTCAAAATCCATCTGCAGTCATCTTCACTGGAACGTGTCTGTATGAAGGAAATGGTAAGATCAAAGTTAAGGTACTCCTGGCAATATACCTACATGTACTTATCATTTTTAGTTTCGCAAAATAGGAAGTTTAATATGCGAAGTTGCTTATTTTTAAATCCATTATAATTTATACCATTTTTTTAAATTACAAAAGGAGGTCTTTATTTTATTTAGAGGGCTATACAACCTGTTTAATAAGAGCCGGTTACACATATTATTATAATAGTATCTAGTGGGAAAGAAACAAAATGTATGCCCTTGTTTAAAACTGTCAAACGATGCATCTAGGACTAATTTTAAATTACTAGTAGAATGCTCTCGTGATACACCATAGGCTCATCTGAGCCTTCTCTCACAGTACACCGGTTTTCAACTCGCTAAATATTCACGTACTTTTAAAGTGTTCTGTCTATAAATAAACCTTCCCTGTCTAAATCATGAAAAATGCATTGTTTATTAATTGCATAATTGACACCTCGATAAAGGAATTATTGTGAAAAGTTTTAGCAAAATCAAATCAATTAATAAGCTACGTGATAAATTAATTTATATTTGCAGTCATTTTGCGTTTCAGCCTAATCCATATCCTTTTCACATGTACTTTTTCAAAAGGGTTTGTATACATGAATACATTTCTCAATGTCGGACAAAAACTATATAAATCTTATTTTTGTAGTAATTACTCTTCCGATAATAATTAGGCCGAAATATAGAATTGAATCTATTGAAAAAAGTCTTTATACATTAATTAACTGTTTGCAAATTGGATATCTGATATAACACCATGATAGAGAAGCATTGGTTAAAATGTTTGATTGAATGAATTAAAGAAAAAAAAAATGGAAGAACAATCTCGAAGGAATAATCACGCGAATAAATAATGTTCAATATATTATAAGGTTTTTTTCAAAGAAGGGTTTTTCGTACTAGTTTTGTCCATTTTCTGTAAATTTAAGTAGACTAGATCTATGCATATCTACAATTTATGTGAATTTAAGAAAATAAGTGACATTTTAAAGGTTAATTAGTTACTCTGGTGGGTGACAGTGCTCAGATCGATAATACTAATCATAAAATAAAATAATTATTATCGATATTTGTTGTTGTTGTTGCTCACGTTGCAGACAAAACAAACCAACGAGAGCGTCTGAATGACTATGAATGAAAATAAAACGTAGTACGCATGCGCCGTGAACTTGACCGGTCAGCTGAGTGCAGCTTCTTTATCACCAACGAAATGTTGGCTCAATAAACAACCGAAATACACACATTTATCTACACATTTTTGTTTCTAGGATAGATGGGGATCTTAATCAGTTACTTATGAGATGACAAAAGTCAACAATATACATGGAGTTAGCCGGAAAGATACCGTGGACAAAATTTTCTTTGTCGAGTTTGTGTTTGTATACATGTCTGCTTTCGAGTCAATGGACGGCGGCAGAAGCGAGTGAAAAAGGGAAGAATGGGACGAATACGGAGCGTTATCCGCTGATCGTGTTCGATTTTGCGCGTGTGGAACTACCATTTGTCATATGTATATGGATCCTATTGGCCTGTCTCGCCAAGATCGGTAAGTTTACTCGATTGTCACACAAATGTCAACCTGGCATTGCTACTTTCATTATTTCCTTTCTTCCTTTAGTTAAACTTAAAGCAGAGATCTGACAGCTCAGTTGTGATCAGCGCGGGCTGTCACAGCAGGGTATGTGAGTTCGAACCCCAGCTCGGCCAAACATTCTTTCCGATGGTGACAAAAGTCGAGAGTCGGGTGATTTTTTAACCAATGGGCTATCGGTATCACTATCTAAGCGGAAAAGCAGCCAGTTGCTTGGAAAGACTGTTGTGTTGTGTACAGGGAAATGGTTAACAAATGCCTGGATAAATATTACAATCAAGAGGATTATATGAAAGCTGATGGATTTAACCATCCCAAACAAGCACCCCAAACAAGGGCAACATACACCAAACCAGCAGCAGACAACATTTTGGCAAACGAAATAATGAAATAGGTCACTCTCTATAAATGAAAGAACAATTAATGAATTATTATCTTAGGAGGGAAAGGTCCACCCAATGTGGGACTCGAACAACCCATGACCCCCAATACACTAGCTTGGGGCTTTAACCAACTTTCCAAGCAACTGGCTGCTTTTCCACACAGACTGTTAAACAGCCCATTGGTGAATGACGCATGTCACAGTGACTTTTATCAAACCTCAGAAAGAATGTTGGCTGAGCTGGGATTCAAACTCACAACAGTCAACCCCTGGATTGAAAGCTCTAGAAGTGCATATTTCATATATATCTCAAAATCCTTTTTTTGGGGGATGCTGAAAAAGACTTGTATGATTGAGAAAATTATTTTGAGAACGCATCAGAAGACTTTAGAGAAGGAGGAGTAAGCTGGTCTTTTCCCCACACTATATCTGATTCTCTTATATATATGTCAACAAAACTATATGTTGTGGGTACTCAAAAGAATCTTCCAACTACAGGGTTGTCAAAATGTTTTGTTATAACAGATCAAATGAGAATAGTAACCAATCTGGCTTGGGGTCAGATCAGCGGCAAATCGCTGGAATGGGGCCCAGGGGAGCAAACTAACAGATCAAAAAGTAATTTTAAGAGATGATTTTGATCGGCAATCGGATTCGGTTGATTTTGAAAACCCTACTACTAAGAAGATTATTAAACGTACCCACAACATAGGGTTTGAGTGTCAAATAAGGATTTAACATCATAAAAAATGCCCCTTGTACACACACAAAATAGGGTTTCATTAACTTTAAGTAAAAGGATTTGCTGGACCAGAGATCTATGTATTGTACTCCTCTTTATAAATCTAGACCACTGTAAATATTAGCTCACAATTTGCATTGAACTTTAAAACATAGTTAATATTTATAACTGCGATAAGACACTGTATTGATTTGATATTGAAATCTTTTGAATTTGATGTTGCCGCCTGTCACGAATGACAGGTAAGAAAATGGAATAAAATTGAATTTCAAAAGTTGATTGAATGATCAGCATACCCAATTCATACAAATTGCTTTTGGTACAAAATATTAAATTGATGTCTTTATTATAGAAGTTTTATTGATCAGGCTGAGCCCTGGTAGCTCAGTCAGTAGCGGCGCGGGCTGTAAATCCAGGGGTTGCGAGTTCGAATCCCGGCTTGGCCAACTTTCTTTCCGACGATTGTCAATGCGTCATTCGTCTTCCACCAATGGGCTTAGTCTATGTGGAAAATCAGCCAGTTGCTTGGGAAGATTGCTGTGTGGAGTACTGGTGTGAGAAAACCCGGAAATGCATGAGTAGGTGAACTGGCTGCCGTGATATAACTGAGAAATTGTTAAAAGCGGTGTTAAACCCCAATCAATCAATCTATTGATCAGTAATTCAATATTTATTTAAATTCTAATAAAATTACTTAGATTTACTTTAGAATATAATATAATATATTGACAAAAATTAAATGGATTATTGAAATGTGCATGTTTGTTTCAAACTTTTCAAAAATATTAGTGATATGCATAATGGGGTCAAATTGAAATAAGTAAAATAGACCTTCAGACTTGGTTTGGCCCCTCATGTAGCTGTAACCCTTTCCCACATGTATATGCATTATGATACATCATAACATGCTCCTGTTTTGACGCAGCACACCAGACGACTTTTGAAAACATAATAGTAAAAGGAGAAATTGCTTATAAACATATGGAAAATCTCTACAAACGAAAGTGTAATTAGGATTTATGGGTTAAGACTACAATCAATACAATCAATAACTTCAAATTTTGTTAAGAATGCATCAAAATATGTCGGCAGTTTGAACATAAGAAAGGGTTAAAAGATGTTTCATTGTTTATCATAAGTAAACTTACCTGGGATTTAATGGATAAACATATGTTGATAAATATGAGCCGCTCTGTGAGAAAACAGTCCTCCTTTTAACCCTTTCCCTCATATAGACGCTTTCTGACGCCTCTGCAGCAGATGGCTTTTTGAAAACATAGTGATAAAAGAAGAAATTGATCAAAACGAGCAATTTCTCCTTTTGACACAATGTTTTCCACTTTTCGTCATAGGTTATCCATTCAATTATAGAGATTTTCTATTTTTTGACAAAATATGTTCAAAGTCGTCTGCTGCGGAATTGTTGTCTGGGGGAAAATCACACAAGTCTGATTCTGCCAAAAAAGTCATTTATTTCTTTATAAATACATTATATAAAAACACATTTGTACTGGGCATGCAATTTGTACAGTATATCATTTAAACTTGAAGCTTCCCTGTGTTTTAAGAATTACAGTTTGAAGACTTATATATATTGAATGGCAATGAATGCTCCATTTTAACCCTTTCCCTCATACAACAATTCTGCAGCAGACGACTTTGAACATATTTTGTCAAAATATAGAAAATCTCTATAATTGAATGGATTACCTATGACTAAAAGTGGAAAACATTGCGGCAAAATGAGAAATTGCTCGTTTTGAGCAATTTCTTCTTTTGTCACTATGTTTTTCAAAAAGCCGTCTGTTGCAGCTCTAGGCGTCAGAACGTGTTTATATGAGGGAAAGGGTTAAATAGTGGAGAAGGTATACAGAAAGTTTTATCACAGAGAATTTAATTGTCTGTATCAAATCTGTTCCAATTAACTTAGGCTCCGTTTTTGCCATGAACAGGCCGAACCATATCTATCATATAACATGACAGGGTTACACCCTGGACCATTTTGAAACATCAGAGATCTTGCTAGCCAAGGTTTTGAAGTATTTCAAGAACTTCTTTTTTAAGCCTTTTTAATCCTTTCCCTCATAATATAGACACGCTTTCTGACGCCTCTGCAGCTTACAGGCTTTTTGAAAACATAGTGACAAAAGAAGAAATTGCACAAAACATGCAATTTCTCCTTTTCCCACAATGTTTTCCACTTTTTGTCATAGGTTATCCATTCAATAAAAGAGATTTTCCTTTTTTTGACAAAATATGTCGCAGAATTGTCGTATGAGGGAAAGGGTTAAAGCTTTGCTTGATTTTTATAGTGTTGCCTTGCCTTGTCTGCCATAATGACTATACTGCTTATAATGATTTATACTGCTTATATATTGTCTGCCATACTTTGAAATAAGGATTAAAGAACTTAACCCTTACCCACATACAACTAATTTGCAGTAGACTACTATGTAAACAAGTTACAACAATGGGAAAACTCTCTATAAAATAAAGAACTACAGTTGAAAAGAGTTGAAAACATTGTGGCAAAAGGAGAAATTGCTCGTCATTGTCATTTTCAACAATGTTTTTAAAAGTTGTTTGCTACAGATGTGGCGAAAAGCGTATGTGGGAAAGGATTAAAATTCATATTTTTAGTTCTGATCTCAAAAGATTCGTGAAGGGTTCTTTTTTATTTTATGCAAAACTTGACTGTAGCATCCGTTTGGGATGATTCTCACAACGGAGTGGAACAGCGTGTGTGTATATGTAGTCCGCATTTAGTGGGAAGTCCGAGGGAAAAAAAAAAACGGGAACAGAAAACCGCCCAGAGAGTGCTCGGCCGCGCGCTTTGAACCATTTTAAACAGGAAAGAGTTCCGGAATTGATTGTTACTAAGCGATTTTTGTTGTTTTTAATGTTGAAAATGTGCTATTTCCCTCCACAAAAGTTGTTTGCAAATTTCTGTAATATTAAATAAAATGTTAAAAGAAGGAAAGGGTTGCCTACAATCATTTCTTTTTGGACATGTCTAGGCACATATTCATATATCAAGCCTTAAAATCTAACATGCAGATGCATTTTGGCACAACTCTATCAGATAATGAGGTATTTTTTCAAAACATTGTAACAAAAGGAGAAATTGCTCATAATTAAAAAAATCTTTAATCAATAATCATGCAATGTCAAGGATTCTAAGATTATAAAGAAACTCTTCAAGTTAATTTGAAGATCTGAGTATAATGCAGTGTGGCAACCTAGTTATGAGCTATCAGCGAACAAAGGCTTCAGATTGTCTTAACCCTTCCCTCATACGACAATTCTGCAGCAGACGAGTTTGAACATATTTTGTCAAAACAGAGAAAATCTCTATAATTGAATGGATAACCTATGACGAAAAGTGGAAAACATTGTGACAAAAGGAGAAATTGCTCGTTTTGAGCAATTTCTTCTTTTGTCACTATGTTTTCAAAAAGCCGTCTGCTGCAGAGGCGTCAGAAAGCGTCTATATGAGGGAAAGGGTTAAATTAACCCTTTCCCACATACCTCAAATCTGTAGCAGACGAATTTGAAGACTGTTTAATTAAGACATCAAAGCAAAAATATAGAAAATGTTTATAAATGAAATTTGAAAATAATATATATACATGTATAATAATATTAATAATAATAATAATAACAACATGCAAGCCAATAAATCTGCAGTGGATGACTTGAAAAGGTATACATGTATATGCAAAAATATGGAAATAGTATATTATATAAACTAGGTGTATGATTTTTACTTCTTTTGCCTCCCTCGATCAGGTTTTCAAAAGTCATCTGCTGCAAATGTGTCAAAATGCATCGGCATGCTAGAAAAGAGTATGAGACAGAATTGAAATTTATTGGACACTTTCATATCAATCTTTTCCCACATACAGATAATTTCTGATGAAGCAAATGCCAGAATTTATAATATGTTTCACAAGGAGAAATTGCTCTTAACCCTTTCCCTTATATATATAGACGCTTTCTGGTGCCTCTACAGACAGCTTTTTGAAAACATAGTGACAAATTGCCACAATTATAGAGATTTTCTATTTTTGTGCAAAATATGTTCAAAGTCGTCTGCTGCAGAATTGAGGGAAAGGGTTAATAATTTTTTTTCCTTTTGCCACACTATTTTAAACTTTAATCAATGTTAAAACTTTCTTTTATATATAGAAGTTGACCTTATTTTAAACCAGATGAGTTTGACTTTGAGTCGTCTGCCAGGGATTTGTCTTAACCCTTTCCCTCATATAGACACTTTCTGACGCCTCTACAGCAGACAGCTTTTTGAAAACATATTGACAAAAGAAGAAATTGCTCAGAACAAGCTCTTTCTCCTTTTGCCACAATGTTTTCCACTTTTAGTCATAGATTATCCATTCAATTATAGAGATTTTCTATTTTTTGACAAAATATGTTAAAAGTCGTAAGCTTCTGCAGAATTATTGTATGAGTGAAAGGGTTAAATGAGGGAAAACCCGGTAAATATTGTCTGCTGCAAAGAAAACCAACATTATGATTATGGTCTCTGCGTATTATGTAGGCTAATCCGGGCTGACACATTCCGTCTCAGGGGAATAGAGATATAGAATAATGATTCCTGAAACAGAAAATCCACAGGAGGCAAAAAGTGTCTATCCGGATTAGCCTGCGCGCCCCATGCTTAGGCTGATCCAGATCAATACTTTACCCAGAGATCACAATGTTGGTTTTCTGGTGGAACAGCTCATTATTATGTTGTTTGTAGAAAGGGGTTGAGGACAAGAGACAAACAAGTCCATACCGAGGGCTTGGCGTGAAACGGTTGTAACTAAAATTGGTATTTTGTTACCAAGGTTAATCACTTCGCCATAAAGTCTTTATAAGCGTTAAATCATTATTCTTGGTAAACAATGGAAATTTAGGTGCCATTGCTCGTTCTGAGCAATGGCACCTAAATTTGCATTGTTTACAAAGGGGTAAAACTTGCTCCTAAACCAGGGTTTTCGAAATAGGCTTTTAGTTACAACCGTTTCACACCAAGTCCCTCATACTCCCAAGAGATTTTTAGTTTGCCTCAGAATAGTTAGCAATAACAAGTTCAGTAGTTCACTGGTTTTACTTGTCTCGATTTCTGTAATCTTTAACCCTTTCCAACATACAACAAATCCGCAGCAGACTTGATATTGAAGCATTTAGAAAAAAAAAGGAAAAATCTCTATAAATGTAAGGATAATTTTGAATATATTAATTACTAGAGTTAAAAATATTGTGGCAAAGAGGGAACTTGCTCATACAGAGCAATTTCTCCTTTTGCCGCAATATTTTTCAAAAGTTGTCTACTGCAGAGGCGTCAGAAAGCATCTGTATCATTATATGGGAAAGGGTAAACACTCAAATTCATGCTTGTAACTTGAGTCTAAATTGCATTTAGCATTTATAAACTTGATATGTTTTGTGAGAGCTTTTGATTGTGACAGCCATCCAACATGAAGATCTAATCCTTATCATGTATATGAACTTGGATTTATTTCCATATAGTTAATCTTGTTTCAACATGAAAAATAGCAGTTGTGTTCGGTCATTATAATATGTAAAATATTCTTTGCGAATTTGAATATTTTTTATACAAAATAAATAAACCGTAAAAGGATAATATCAGACGAGCATCAGGCAGTCGCAGGTGGTGCTCTTGTTATATTTTCGTCTTATAATTGGAAATTAATTGAACCTTTAATATGTTTCAGTTTTAACTTTTTCCTCAGATGTTTTTCAGAAACAAAAAAACTAACAACATCATAACAAATAGGCAGATTATGTCAATAATATACAATATTATAGGAAATTGTTCTACATGAAAAAATTTGATAAGTTGCCATCATCTTGTGCTCCAGGGAATTAGTCTTTCACCTCAAAGTCTGAGTGATGCTGATTATAAGTGTTAATTGTTCAGTGTTGTTTAACCCTTTCCCTCATACGACAATACTGCAGCATACGACTACGAACATACTTTGTCAAAATATAGAAAATCTCTATAATTGAATCGATAGCCTATGACTAAAATTGGAAAAAATTGTGGCATAAGGAGAAATTGCTTGTTTTGAGCAATTTCTTCTTTTGTCACTAATTTCAAAAAAGCTGTCTGCTGCAGAGGCATCAGAAAGCATTTATATATATGTGAGGGAAAGGGTTAAAAAATCAATATCTGGAAAAACGACAAGTTTTCTAGGTTATGTTATCTGCATCTAGGTTATGTCACAGTGGCTGCGTGAGTGTCTTATGTTCACCCTTTCCCTCATATAGATGCTTTCTGACGCCTCTGCAGCAGACAGCTTTTTGAAAACATAGTGACAAAAGAAGAAATTGCACAAAACATGCAATTTCTCCTTTTGTCACAATGTTTTCCACTTTTAGTCATAGGTTATCCATTCAATTATAGAGATTTCCCATTATTTGACAAAATATGTTCAGTCGTCTGCTGCAAAATTGTCGTATGAGGGAAAGGGTTAAAACATCAGTATATGGATCATTATTGAATTGAATGAATGAATGAATGTATATTGTTTTATGGCGCATCGACAGCTAAGGTCATTTAGCGCGCAATTAAATTTAATTATTCATGATCCCTGGGTAAACAAACCAGTACTAGGCTTGAAAATGTGCCTTGCCCAAGGGCACTCCACCATGACCGTAGTGCCGCGACTGGGGATCGAACCCGGGACACCCGGTTTCGAAATCCCCGACGCTAACCACTCGACCACAGCGGATTCCTATTGAATTGAGTTGAAGATATTGTGGCAAAAGTGGAAACTGCATATTTTGAATGATTAATCCTTATGCTATGAGGATAAAAAGCTGAGTACCGGTAGCTCAGTCTACAGCGCCGTGTGGGCTGTCAATCCAAGGAATGTGAAATTGAACCCCTGGAGCTCGGACAAAATTCTCTCCTGTGTTTGACAAAATTCACTCTCACATGGGGGTCATTCGTCTTCCACCAATAGACTAACACAGTCTATGTTGAAAAGAAGCTTAGTTACATGGGAAGATTATGTTGTGTGGTCTTGATTACTGGTATGAGAAAGCCAGGAAACACTGCATAGTAGGTGAACTGGCTGCCGTGATATGACTGAAACATTGTTGAAAACGGTGTTAAACCCCAACAGACGAGGATTTAGAAGTCATTAGTCTGCTGCAGATACTTCACAATGCTGGACAGTGTTTAATTAACCCTTTCCCTCATATAGACGCTTTCTGATGCCTCTGCGGCAGACGGCTTTTTGAAAACATAGTGCACTAGAAGAAATTGCTCAAAACAAGCAATTTCTTCTTTTGCCACAATGTTTTCCACTTTTAGTCAAAGGTTATCCATTCAATTATGACAAAATATGTTTTAAGTCGTCTGCTGCAGAATTGACGTATGAGGGAAAGGGTAAAACATACACTCTGACCTAGTCCAGAAATACTAAGTGGGGGATTAATTAAGATAAAGATAATTTGCAACCCTAGCTGTCCTTGATTCAGATGACATAAATTTGTATCCCTAAATTTAGCAGACACATATATATTTTGGAAAAGGTTAGAAAATACTAATGAGCAGTTTCTCTTTTTTCCCACAATTATTTCTAATCCATATGTCAGAGACATCATATAATAACCCTTTCCCTCATATAGACGCTTTCTGACGCCTCTGCAGCAGGCGGCTTTTTGAAAACATAGTGACAAAAGAAGAAATTGCTCAAAACAAGCTGCAGATTTGTCGTATGAGGGAAAGGGTTAACTGATTCTTATTTTTCAGATACATGTTAAATTAACTCATTACTTCACATGACTTTTCAAAGTTCGTCTGCTTTTGAATCATCAGACAAAAACAAAATTCAACAATCTAGAAAAGTGAAAGATTCATTATTATTGATAAAGAATTGAAAATATTGCAATAAAAGGTGAAATTGCTTGTATTTATTGAAAATTGTTTCCAAAATGCATGTTCAATGGCAGGTGTCAATTGTCGCCTGTGTGATTAGTAATGGGTAATTACCGTAATTGTTTTTCTTCAGATTTCTTTTTAAAGCAGACTACTCTAAAGAAACATTCACATGAGGTTAATTGTTAATCTAATTGCTGTAATTTCTTAGCTTTTTCGATAATGATAGCCTTCCTGTATGTGGTACAAGACATTTCCTATATTCTTCAGTGTAATATGGAATCCTCTGTGGCAGAGTCTGGTTAGCTTCTGGGATTTGGAACCGGGCGTCCGGGGTTCGATCCCCAGTTGCAGCACTACAGTGGAGTGCGCAACTCACCACTTTTTAGGCTATTAAGTACTGGTTTGTTTACCCAGGGATCATGAAGTGAACTGTCACCATGATGTAACTGAAATAATGTGGAAAATGGCATAAAACTACAAAAAAAAATCATCAGTGAGGTTGATTCAATGTGATTAAACTGTTCTTTCCTAAACTGAGAACATGATTCTTGGGAAAAGATGCAACTAACTATATGTACATGTAGGCATTACTTAACAGTGTAGGTCCAGTTCACCCTGTCCATCATCTCAGTCTTGTCTGAGAATAGACGACTTTGGAAACATCTAGTCAAAAATATGCAAACTCTATGAAACAAATGTATACATACATCTATTGAATAGAGTTGAAAACATTGTGGCAAAAGAAGAAATTGCACATCTTGTGCAATTATCCCTTTTGTCACATTACTTTCAAAAGTGGTCGGCTTCTAGAGGCATCAGAAAGTGCATGTATTGTATATGGGAAAAGGTTAAAGAACTGAAGCACATATCGAGGGCTTCATGCAAAACGGTTGATGATATTTTTTAAAATTTAGGTCTAGCTAGTTTTTACTTGATATTGTGCTTTATCTGAGGTAAGCAATGCAGCATGTTGGAAATTGGAAGTGTTTTACTTTATATAATGATACAGTTGAAAACAATGTGGGAAAACTTAACAATCAATCAATCAATTACTTTATGCCAAGATTTACCTGTATGTATATATATAACACTCCTTCAAGTGAAAAATTAATGTCCTTTTTAGCTTATCCATTTTTGAAAAGGAATAAAAGTCTGGTTATTACTATACACTTGGCGGCGTCTGCGTCTGGGTCAGCACAAACCTTTAACCTTACCTCATAACTCAAAAACGTGCAATATTTTCTAATTAAACTTGGTACACATACCTGTTCCTAGGGACAATACGCATTTCTATACCGAGTCATATTACTCTAGATACCTTTAATAATGGATTCCGTTACTAAATGCCCACTTGTTTTACCTAGAAAAAAGCAGACGAGCATTGGTGGTGGCTCCACGGCGCTCTTAGTGTTTCAACGCTGTTACCGTAAAAGGAAACTATAATTCAAGAACAGTTCATGTATACTTCTTGAACTGTTCTAGAAAATTTCACAGGAGTATTTCTAGAACTGTTCAAGAACAGTTCCCAAACTTACTGGTTCTTGAACAGTTCTAGAACCTACTGGTTCTTAAACTTTCGTCCATTTAACGTTTCGAGAACAGTTCCTGAATTGTTCTTGCACCGATTTAGAACTGTTCTTGAACTGTAATTCAAGAACAGTTCATGGATATTTCTTGAACAGTTCTAGAACATTTCGCAGGGGAATGTTTTCCACTTTTAGTCATAGGTTATCCATTCAATTATAAAGATTTTCTGTTATTTGACAAAATTATGGAAAATATATAAGTCATTTGCTGCAGAATTGTCGTATGAGAAAAAGGTTAACCCTTTCCTTCATGTACATGTAGATTATAAATTCATTTAAATGCATCTGCAGCAAATGAACAATTTCTGCTTTTGCCACAATGCTTTAAACTCTAAATGACCCGGCCGGGTAGCTCAATTGGTAGCGTATCTGACTTGTGATCTGGAGGTCACAGGTTCGATACCCGGTTGCGGCGACATTCTTTCGGGCGATGTTTTCCATTGCCTCTCACCTCTGATCTATGTGAGAAAGTAGTCAGTGGCTTCGAAAGAATGTTGTGTAAGTACTGGTGTGGGAAAGCCAGGAAAACATGGGTAGGTGCACTGACCGCCGTGATATGACCAAAGCTGTTGAAAGCGGCGTTAAACTCCAAACAAACAAATTAAACTCTAAATATTATATTACCGGTATTTTGTCTGGAATTATTTTTCAAAGTGGTCTGTTTGTAGGAAAGGTTTCAAACACATTGAGGAGCATGATGGAAAATAACCACAAACACAAATACACCTTGAAGGAACTTGACAAAAAAGTAATATATTGGCAATAATTATAGATATGAGACAGTTCTAAGTAGAACACAGTTAACTCTTTTCAACAAACGACACATAAATTATATAATATATTATATATTAAATATAATATAACTAAAATATTTAAAAAAAGAGAGTTGAATTTACTGATCTAGTTTTATTTTAACCTTTTCCCACATACACATGCTTTATGACGACTTTTGAAAACATCATGTCAAAAGGAGAAATTGTTATAACAAGCAACTTTTTCTTTTTCACAAATGTTTTCACCTCTTTTCAATAATAAAACTTTCATTTATGGAGATTTACCATGTTTTCGTTAAGGTAATTTTAAAGTCGTACTCCCCTGCAGTTTTGTTATATATATATATGGGTTAGGGTTAAAGTTATGACGATTCAGTAAAGAAGTCCCATGACATGAATGCATGGCACACTTGCACAATGCACAATTAACTGCGACTGCAATAAGCATAAAAACAGTTGTGCATACTGTGATACCGACCAACAAATTATAGAAACTTGTTAAAAGATAAACAACCATGGTAGAATTGTTGTTTTTACTTGAATATTTATCTGTATCCGAATAACTGTATCCCCATTTACTTGAGGTGGTTAGATTCTTTTCCACTTGCAGACAGTCATCTGTAGCAGACGACTTTTGAAAGCATTCTCAACTAATGGCAAAAGGAGAAATTGCCCAAATGTTTTTAAAGCCGTCTGCTGTAGATTTATTGTAAGTGGGAAAGGGTTAAGTTTTCTGATTTCAAGCGATCTGCATTATAACTATCTTAACCCTTTCGTGCATGCAACAAACCTGTGACTGTGAGTGAGACAACGTTAACCCTTTTTACCACATATAGACGCCTTCTGACGCCTCTGCAGCAGACGGCTTTTTGAAAACAAAGTGACAAAAGCTTTTTGTCGTAGGTTATCCATTCAATAAAAGAGATTTTCCTTTTTTTGACAAAATATGTTCAAAGTCGTCTGCTGCAGAATTGTCGTATGAGGGAAAGGGTTAAAATGTCATGTCCATAAAAATGTGGACTTTTATTCATGAAACCATTATTAATTGGTTCATTAAAGTTGTCTGCTGCAGATGCGTCGAAATTTGTCTGCAAGTGGGAAAGGATTAATTAGTGTCTGATTTAACCCTTTCCCTCATATAAACGCTTTCGGACGCCTCTGCAGCAGACGTCTTTTTGAAAACATAGTGACAAAAGAAGAAATTGCACAAAACGTGCAATTTCTCCTTTTGTCACAATGTTTTCCACTTTTAGTCATAGGTTATCTGTTCAATTGTGGAGATTTTCCATTTTTTGACAAAATACGTTCAAAGTCGTCTGCTGCAGAATTGTCGTATGGGGGAAAGGGTTAAAAAATTACATACATGTAATGATGTACTTTTTCAAAATCTAGAAAACATGAGACATTCTGAAAAATGAAGAAGTTGCTTGTTTTAACCCTTTCCCTCATACAACAATTCTGCAGCAGACAACTTTGAACATATTTTGTCAAAACATAGAAAATCTCGAGATCTATAATTGAAATTGATAACCTATGACTAAAATTGGAAAACATTGTGTCAAAAGGAGAAATGGCTCGTTAAATTGAGCAATTTCTTCTTTTGTCACATTGTTTTCAAAAAGCCGTCTGCTGCAGAGGCGTCAGAAAGCATCTATATTCAGGGAAAGGGTTTACCCGCTTTCCCACATACAACAAATTTACAAGAAGTGATGACTTTCAAAACATTAAGATAACAATATGGAACAATCTCTATTTATATAAATGATTTTATTATTCTTGTATATCACGGGGAGATTCTAAGTTTTGCATGAAATTGATGAATGAATAGAGAGCAATATAGGCAAATTGATATTGTTTCATTTCATTATTAAAGTGGTATTAATACTAGGAATTTTAAAAATACTGGGACCGAATACTAGGAAAATGACGTCAGGTCAGCGGTTTGACGTCATCATAAACGCTAGTCATTTGGCGCCAAAACCCGTAAACGTTAATGTAAATGAAACAATATCAATTTTTTTTGCTCATGAAAGGTGGTCAATGAAATAAATCAGTTATTTGTTCTGTTGCTGACCCACTTCGGAAAAATAGGGGGTCTGGAATGTATAGGGGGACTCAGCTCAGGCCTCGCCCCAAATATACATTCCACAGACCCCCTATTTTTCCGTAGTGGGTCAGTAACAGACCAAATAACTAATATTGGCTTGCTTTGACCTGGAAATTGTTGTCAATTTTCTTCTCATTTTGATGAGTTTGCAATGGCTTAGACTACAAGCTGGTGATACATATGTACGATAATACAGGGGTAGAGATCGGTCGTCCATTTATTGATCTCTGCCTGCGGTGGTCATGTTAGAGTCCCTTGGGCAAAACACATTTCCTAATCTACTCTCTGTACTGCATAGCTGGTAATATGTCATTTATAGGTGACCCAGGGACCAATGGATAGTTAGTGTTCTTTCACCATGATATATAAACAAAATAATGTTGAAAAGGCATTAAACCCCAACAAGACAACTTTAGAACTCATCAGGAGCAATATTTTGGAGCTTCCTTTCCATTTTTCAATCATAAGTATTGTCAAAAGTTGTTCTTTATAAATGGCTGATGAACAAAACACATTACTTGTCTGTGAGGTACTGATGTGATAAGACTAGATAATTACAGGTTACATTGAAGTATTGTTTCGTCTGGTACACAGAGAAAATACGGGACATGCCATTGAAGTATTGTTTTATCTGGTCCACAGAAAAAATATGGGACATGCCTGGAAGTATTGTTTCGTCTGGTCCACAGAGAAAATATGGGACTTGCCAATTTGGAAGGCCGATCTTCATAGGTTTTGAAATTAACATTTCTGAATTGTACACTCATTTTGACGCATCTGAAGGAGACAACTTTTGAAAACATTGTGGTAAAGATAAAACTGCTCATCATGTTCTTACAACTACTTGTATAATTGAGTTTATACAGACTGTTGTCTAAATAATATTATTTTCTCAATCGTCGGAGCTCTGAAAACACATATGATAAATCATATTGTCGTTGCCTCTGGAAATTTATAAGTAAAATATACAGAGTGGAAAACATTCTGGCAAAAGGAAAAATTGCTAAAAGTCAGCCTGAGTAGCTAGTCTGCTGCAGTTTACATATATATTATTACAAGAGAAAGTTGATGCAAGGCATCAATGTCGCCGGAAAAGACTGCATTGATTTATTTTTTAACACACATGTATTCTTGACTTTCATTAGTCTAAACATACACATAATGTTTTCATAAGGACTAATTCCAGGATTTTTGAAATTCCACATAGATCTACAAATTTCAGGATTTCTTTTGGTCAGGATTTTGGATGTTTTGTATTTGTCAATAAAACCACAACAAATTAATACATTTTGGGATTTAAATCTACATGCAATAAAAAGCTATTAAATATTTCCATGTCTGAAGCAACAATGAAAACCTTTAAACATTGAGAAAACGGTTAAATTGCTGAAGACATGAACTTCCTCCTTTTTAATAATAATTATAATAAATATGTCACAGATGTTAAAATTTATCCTCGTATGTTTAAAAAGTAGACCACACTTGAAACAACATATCAGCTAAATTGTTTATCTAAATCGTTGATGCATACAATATATGTTTGGCGTAAGAGAAATGCCAGTTGCGAGTCCCATTACTATTTAATAGGTGGCAAGTATGAAATTAATTGGGTGCGAAAGAGCAGATTTTCTTTATTTCTAAATCTATTGTTTATCAGAGTTTGTTCTTCTCTTAATTTGTTTCAAGCCAAATAATCATTTAATATCACATATATTTAAACATTTAAGTGTGTAATATTAGCTATCTATCTGTTATAAGGTGTTTGAGCATTCTTTCGAAATGTTGACCCTCGTTTCAAAATCCGAGTCGTAGTGTCAAACATCGAAGAAAGTGAATAAAAAATCAGGCAAAGCTTTAGTGCATTCGAGAGAAAAAAGCATTTCTATAGTATCTGCCTTTCTCCTATATTCGACCCATGCACTCGTTTCGTGACGTTTAAGAAATCAATTTGTCGTGCGACATTTTTTGTATGCATAAAAAAGTCACTTTTCTAAGTTTACATTTTACTTCCGGTTACTTCGCTTTGTTTACATTTTGGCAATATGAAACTAGGTCACAAACTGAGGAAAAGGCGTCTTGACGTTCACGACCGATAAACAGGCTTATATTTGAGACATATTTTCACCAATTATTCTTATTTTTGTTTCTGTTACCAGTTTATGTTGATACTTATCTATTAAAAGGAGAATTCGACGTTATTTTAATATCGATAATCGGCTGCAAGCAGGTGCGCGTATGTAATCAAATTAGACTGTGCGACGTAAAGGTTTGTAGTTATCGCCTTTTGATTACATAGTTTATGAAAATAAAGTATCCCAGTCTAGCTAATAGGGACTATTTGTCTTCGTAAATAAAACACAAAAACGTAAATGCCAGTCAAAATAAAGAAACTGCACATACTTAAAACATCGGAATATTTATTTCATTTTAGATGTGTCATAACTTAGTGTTTTTAAACAAACGCAATTGTAATATGTTCAAGACATTTAAAAAAAAAAAAATCTAATAATAACCCCCCCTCCCATGTCATTTCCGAAAACCTATTAAAAATAGAAGTCGCGGACTTCTGCCCGGCGACTAATTAAGTCAACTGTATACAAGTATGGGAAAAGTTTACTGACAAATCAAAATTCTTTTTGTGGTAATACTAGGCATCTCAATAATCTTCAGAGATGCTCTTTTAAAACCCTTTCCCTCATACAATAATTCTGCAGCAGACGACTTTGAAAATATTTTGTCAAAAAATAGAAAATCTCTATAATTTTAAGGATAACCTATGACTAAAATTGGAAAACATTGTGACAAAAGGAGAAATTGCACGTTTTGAGCAATTTCTTCTTTTTTCACTGTTTTCAAAAAGCTGTCTGCTGCAAAGGCGTCAGAAAGCATCTATATGAGGGAAAGGGTGAAAATGATTGAATGGACACTTGGAAAGATCTCGATCAGAGTTCACAGTGATGCACAGGCTGATTTCTGTCTTCACTTAGGTTGTTATGTTTTGTTTTACTATGACTTAGGGCTGATATAACGTAAATCTATGTCATCAGTGTTTTTCTCGTTTACGCTATAAATCTAACAAACAGTAAGTTCTGATTGCTACGCAAAACTGTTATTATTTCTATAATTATTGCATTCTTGTTTGCTAAATTGCTATATTTTACATCAATATGTAGATGTTGTTACACTGTTCTTGCAACAAACATCTGTCAGTAAGGGAAAATGATTTTCTAGTTACGTCAGGTATTCACCTTTGGCTCGTTATGATCAGGTGTCATCATAATCTTGTCAGAAATTTGTTCAAGATGTCAATGCACTAATAGAAACAATATATTACATTCTACATTCAGCGTTTGCATTAAGATGGTACATCCCACGGCATTGTTTCTATAGCATTTTGCAATTCCCACTCTAGAACAGGACTGTTTTAAAATGTATTCTTTCCATAGATATATATACAAGAATTCTGCATCTGATCAGCCGACTTTAAAAACATGTAGGCAAAATTAAATGTGGAAAATCTGTCTTGTTGGTTGATAGCGAAATTATGATAAAGGAATAGAGTTGTCAACATTCTGGCAAAAGAAGAAATTGCTCTTAATGAGAAATAATTCTGACCTTTTCAGTTTTTCCACAATGTTTTAGTTTTATTCAATTATGTTCTTAAAGTCATAATCACTTTATAAATAGAGATTTAGTACCTGTAAGTTTTCTATGGATGTTTTCAAAATCTGCTGTAGATTTATTATATGTTAAGGAATTAAAGCTTTATACAACAGTGTTTCTTCCAAAAGTCGTCTGCTGCAGATGTATAAAATGTGTCCAAGGGGAATTGATTAAATTGCTTCAATAAATGTGAATTAAGTAAATGTTAAAAGTGGTCTATGCATGTTGCATGTCTTAAAACCATAAACGCTCTTCAAACAATAAAATAGCTCTAGATGTACTGTTGTTTAATAATCCCTTTCTCACCTGTTTCCCTACATTCTGACGCCTTACCCCTTTCCATCATACGACAATTCTGCAACAGACGACTTTAAACATATTTTGTCAAAAAAGAGAAAATCTCTATAATTGAATGGAATAACTTATGACTAAAAGTGGAAAAGATTGTGGCAAAAGGAGAAATTGCTCGTTTTGAGCAATTTCTTCTTTTGTCATTATGTTTTCAAAAAGCTGTCTGCTGCAGAGGCGTCAGAAAGCGTCTTTATGGGCCCCCGGAAAGCGTTATATTATGCAGCAGTTGACCTTTGAAAACACAGTGACTAAAGGTTTCTCCTTTTTCCACAATGTTTCCAGCTTTAATTTCAATGATATTGACCTTCCCTTATATAGGTTTTCCATAATTTTGCATTGATGTTTTTAAAGTCGTCTGCTGCTTTATAATTATGTGCTGTATGTTATGCCCCAGTTACACAGACGGTCGGTCCCCAATCGGTCATTTTATTTTAAATTTACTCGCTGTTTTGATCGGTTGTCATGCGTGATTATTTCTGGTTTTCTGTGTAAACGACCATCGGTGATGGACAAGTGTTCAATTGGTTAAACAAACATTTCATGGGTAATTTGCTGGTAGGTGACCGAAAGCAAATAAAACGGGGTTGGATCGGTGATAAGGATGTTTTCATCGATAAAAATGCTGAAATACTATTGTTTGTAAATCTGAGCTAAATCGGGGTTTGATAGCTCAGTCATCAGTGGTGAAACACTTTCCGTCAGATATGGCCGGTGATTCATATTTGGTTATCTTTGTCCGATCGGCGATATCGGTGATTAATAGCTTACATATCTCGTGATATAGGTTGCTGTCGGTTCTTTTATTAAAACAATATGTTTAAGTGATGAGAACCGATGATGTTTTTGCAGTTGAGTTGACCGATTGGCCACTTACAATTTTAAACCCACCGATGACACAATGGCGGCAATCGATTGATCACAGATTGAATCCCTATTATTACCACCGATCAAAACGAAGTATTAGTTGATCGGTTGCTTATCGGTGGCTCATCGGTGATATCGGTTGTAGACAGGTTGTTAATCGGTTATTTGTAAAAAAAATCACCGATCGAGAATTTTAAACATGTTTAAAAATCCCAATCGGTAATTTTTCACCGATAAAACTTATCTTTCCCCAATAGCAGTTGATAGGTGGAAAACAGATGACCAATAGGTGATATCGGTGTTAAATATGTTGTCATCGGTTCACTCCAAAAAAACTACCGACCAATCACCGAAGGCTCTGTGTAACTGGGCTATTAGAAAAGGTTAACATAAATTCAAGATGTATGACTTTTGATTGCTCATGTATGCTAATTAATACATGTACAATTAAGCAATTTCTCCTATTCCCATTATGTTTTCTTGTCTTTACAAACAGACTCTGGTCCCCACTAACTTAAGTTGGACATCTAATGAACCGCTATATGTTCAAAGGCACAAATGTAGCAGACTGAAGCCAATTCAATCAATCAAATAATGCAGTCAATACTGCAATAATACATGAACTTTTCAAGGAAGTGGAAAGAGAACTGTTTTGTAGTGCCTGTGGGCATTCCCTTCACCGTAAACCGTAATTGCTTTTAACTTTAACCCTTTCCATCATATGACAATTCTGCAGCAGACGACTTTGGACACATTTTGTCAAAAAATAGAAAATCTCTATAATTGAATGGATAACCTATGACTAAATGTGGAAAACATATTGTGGCAAAAGCAATTTATTCTTTTGTAAATTATGTTTTCAAAAAGCCGTCTACTGCAGAGGCGTCAGAAAGTGTCTATATTAGGGAAAGGGATAACCAAATATGCAGCGGACATTATTTTAAAAACAGGGGGAAATATGGAAAACCTCTATTAAATATCAAAGAAAATTAGTGAATAGATTTGAAAACATTGTGGCAAAAGGAGAAATTGTTCATGCCTACAATCATAAGTTGCAAAAGTTGACTGCTGTAGTGTATGGGGTATGATGTTTCTGTGTATGGGAAAGGGTTAAATGGTGTTTAACTGCAAACAGAGACTTAACCATTTCCCACATATAGATGCATTGAGACGCATCTCCAGCAGGCGACTTTTGAAAACATTGTGACAAAAGGAGAAATTGCTCAAAACAAGCAATTTCTCCTTTTGCCGCAATGTTTTCAACTTTTTTCAGTAATTGTTACCTACAACTTATAGAGATTATCCGTATTTTTGAATAGGCATTTGAAAAGTCGTCCGCTGCAGATTTGCTGTATGTGGGATAGGGTTAAAATGACCGCGACTGCCTTGTACCACAAACATTTTGCTAGATGATCTCTTTAGGGAAATAAATGGTATATAGATCTCCCAAAAAGAGAAAGCGTTCAAAGTATAACAGTTAAGATTTTGTGACTAAAGTAGAAAATGTTCATCATGAGCAATTTCTCCTTTCGCCACAATGTTTTCAACCCTATATAGTATATTATCAATAAATGTATATATATAATATACTTTTGTTAAATAGAGATATTTCATTTTTTGGCCTAGATGTTTTCAATATTTGTCTGCTGCAGATTTGTTGTCAGCTGAAAAAGTTTAAAATGTTCATGTCTTTGTTACTCAATGCTAAAAAGTAGATTGCATATCAATGGAGTCGCAAATATCGTGGTATTAGAAAGAAGACATTAATTGTCTTTTCCCTAATTAACTTTTGTGCAGGAAACTGCATAATTAACAATGATGTAACAAGAAAAGACTTATTGACATTAATTCGGTTTTCTGGCAAGTTTGGCTCTTCTCGCTAATGAATGACAACAAAGTCTGTGGGATCTGTGTTGCATATTGCATTAATTAACCCTTTCCCTCATGTAGACTCCTTCTGACGCCTCTGCAGCAGACTGCTTTTTGAAAACATAGTGACAAAAGAAGAAATTGCTCAAAACGAGCAATTTCTCCTTTTGACACAATGTTTTCCACTTTTAGTCATAGGTTATCCATTTAATTTTAAGAGATTTTCTATTATTTGACAAAATATGTTCAAAGTTGTCTGCTGCAGAACTGTCGTATGAAGGAAAGGGTTAACCCCCCTTGACTGCCTGGACCAATTTTGTGAAGTCTGTATAACCATGCAGGATTACGACTTTAACCCTTTCCCACCTATAGACGCGTTTTGACGCATTCTGCAGCAGACGACTTTTGAAAACATTGTGACAAAAGTAGAAATTGTCAAAATGAGCAATTTCTCCTTGTGCCAACATGTTTTCAACTTTTTTTCAGTAATTATACATTCATTTCTAGAGATTGCCTGTATCTTGAGTAGATGTTTTAAAAGTCGTCTGCTGCAGATTTGTCGAATGTTGGAAAGTTAAACATGCAGCCAGCCCTGCTAGCGCATCCGCGCCGTTTGACCTGGCTCTTTACTGTTTGCTTCTCAGCTCAAATTGTTTATCTTCATGTTCATAAAAAGGGCTTCGATCTGACTCTTGCAAATCAATAGCTTAGTATGTACAGTTGTAACTGTATGTAATTCAAGAAGCAGTTAGAACTGTTTCGTGTTGAACCAACATCCCATTGCAAAGCTGGACAAAAAAAATAGTATTGAAAGGGTTTTAACAATTACTATCCTGTTGGACAATCTCAGATTATCCTAAGCAGAGTTACAAGTTGCTGTTGAAAATGGCATATATTTGAGCAGGGCCCTATAGCAAAACAACCTTAGCAACTTTCAATTCTATTTGACCATAATATTTTATTTATAGAGATTGTCTGTATTGTTATATACCTAGGTGTTTAAAAAGTTGTATACATGCTGCAATGTTATTCATTTTATGCGGGAAAGCGTTAAATCCTGCTTCCTGTTACTTGTTAGCATTATTGGTCTTCCACCGTCAATGCGTAAATTTTTCAGCAAGTTCCTCGGAAAGTCTGTTGTGTGGAGTACAGGTGTGAGAAAGCCAGAATTTAACCCTTTCCCTCATATAGACGCTTTTTGACGCCTCTGCGGCATACGGCTTTTTGAAAACATGACAAAAGAAGAAATTACTCAAAACGAGCAATTTCTCCATTTGCCACAATGTTTTCCACTTTAAGTCATAGGTTAATTATCCATTCAATTAAAGATTTTCTATTTTTTGACAAAATATGTTCAAAGTCGTCTGCTTCAAAATTGTCGTATGAGGGAAAGGGTTAACACATGGGAAGGTGAACTGGCAACTGTACATGACTGAAAAGTTTTTGAAAACGGCATTAACCCTTTCCATCATATAGACGCTTTCTGACGCCTCTGCAGCAGATTGCTTTTTGAAAACATAGTGACAAAAGAAGAAATTGCACAAGACGTGCAATTTCTCCTTTTGCCACAATGTTTTCCACTTTTTATCATAGGTTATCCATTCAATTATAGAGATTTTCTACGTTCTGACAAATTACGTTCAAAGTCGTCTGCTGCAGAATTGTCGTATGAGGGAAAGGGTTAAACCCCACTCTCAATCAATCCATTGATCAACTCCTGCTTTTATCTATTTCAGCATTCCATTTGTACAACAAACTACCCAAAGTCGTTCCGGAGAGTTGTCTCCTCATTGTACTCGGGCTCGTCCTCGGTAGCTTACTACATTTCACGAACATCGCCTCCAAGTCAGAATATGTCCTCGACGCACACGTCTTCTTCATCTATCTACTCCCGCCAATCATCTTCGATGCGGGATACTTCATGCCCATTCGGTCGTTTTTTGACAACATTGGATCAGTACTGTTACTCGCGGTTGTCAATACTGCAATCAACACGGCGGCTATCGGGTTTTCACTGTACGCTGTGTCCTCATGGGGATGGATAGGAGAAGAAATTCCACTTCTTAATTGTCTCATTTTCAGGTAACACTGACTTCTATATTTATAACTTTATAACTTGTATTGGCAGATTGTTGCGCTTTATATTTTTTCTAAAAATTTGTAATGACTTACACTATAAACTATTTACCTTATGGAATTTTTTAAGAGTTGTCTGATTTGAAAATATCACGGGAAAATATGCATCTCCATAAATTGTTAACATATTTTTTGGCGAAAAAATAAATCGCCTAGAAGGTGTAGAGGGTAGCAGTTTTGAGTTGTCTGATTTGAAAATATCACAGGAAAATATGCATCTCCATAAATTGTTAACATATTTTTTGGCGAAAAAATAAATCGCCTAGAAGGTGTAGAGGGTAGCAGTTTTGAGTTGTCTGATTTGAAAATATCACAGGAAAATATGCATCTCCATAAATTGTTAACATATTTTTTGGCGAAAAAATAAATCGCCTAGAAGGTGTAGAGGGGTGCAGTTTTGAGCCTCGGCCGGGTCAAACCAAAACTTTAAAAATGGTAGTAATGGCTGCCCTCCTTGGCACTCTGGAGTGTGGGGTTAGCATTACGACTAACTGGCTGACCAGGGTTGGGATAAATTGACCAGTGGTACTGGTAACTTACCAAGGAAATGCTGTGATATAAATGAAAAATTGTTGAAAGTGACGTGAAACACCAAACAATCGATCAATTGCTCAAAAAAAGAAGTTGCTAGCCTGATCACAGCTCTAGATATGGGGAGTTTTGTACGTTCTAAAATCCTTGTTTTACCCTCTAACCCTATGTTGTGGGTACTCAAAAGAATCGTCTCAATGAGACAATTCTTTTGAGTACCCACATCATAGGGTTTTGTTGGATGATATGAGAGATATTGTGGGAAAAAGAGCTGTACTATCCTCCTTATCTGGACCTCTGCCTGATCAATTCATAATTATGTCTCCCCCATTACATGGGGGTGACATATTGTTTTTGCCCGTTCCGTCCGTCCTTCCGTCCTTCCGTCCGTCCTTCCGTCTGTCACACTTGTTTCCGCTCAATAACTGAAGAACGCTTGGGCGTAGGAACTTCATACTTGGTATGCAGGTTGGTCATGACCAGTAGCTGACCCCTATTGTTTTTGATAACAGAAGGTCAAAGGTCAAGGTCATGGTGACCTTGTGAGGTAAAAAATGGTTTCCGCTCAATAACTGAAGAACTCTTTGGCTGAGGAACTCCATACTTGGTATGCAGGTTGGCCATGCCTAGTAGAAGACCCCTATTGATTTTGAGGTCAGTACGTCTAAAGTCAAGGTCACAGTGACCATGAGCTTGAAAGGTCACAGTGACAATGAGCTGATAAATAGTTTTTGCTTGGGCCCAGGAACTTCATACTTGATGTACAGATTGGTCACCACCAGCAAGTGACCCCTATTAATGTTAAGGTCACTAGGTCAAAGGTCAAGGTCACAGTGGTCAAGGTCACATCCGTCACACTTGTTTCCGCTCAATAACTGAAGAACTCTTGGGCATAGGATCTTCGTACTTGGTATGCAGGTTGGTCATGACCAGTAGATGACTCCTATTGATTTTGATGTCAGTAGGTCAAAGGTCAAGGTCATGGTGACCTTGTGAGGTAAAAAATGGTTTCCGCTCAATAACTGAAGAACGCTTGGGCCGAGGAACTCCATACTTTGTATGCAGGTTGGCCATGCCCAGTAGAAGACCCTATTAATTTTGAGGTCAAGGTTACAGTGACCTTGAGCTGAAAGGTCACAGTGACAATGAGCTGAAACATTGTTTTTGCTTAATAACTGTAGAATGCTTAGGCCATGGAAGTTAATACTTGGTGTGCAGGTTGGTCACCACCAGTAGATGACCCCTATTGATTTTGAGGTCACTAGCTTAAAGGTCAAGGTCATGGTAACCTTCAGCTGAAAAATGGTTTCCTCTCAATAACTAAAGAATGCTTATGTTGAGGAACTTCATACCTGGTGTGCAGGTTGGTCCTAACCAGTAAATGACCTTTATTGAATTTGTTTGATTTTGTGGTCACAAGGTCAAATGTCGAAGGTCACGGTAACCTTCAGCTGAAAAACTCAAGAACGCTTATACCCAGGAACTTTATACTTGGTGTGCAGCTTGGTCCTAACCTGTAGATGACCCCTATTGATTTTGATGTCAGTAGGTCAAAGGTCAAGGTCAAGGTGACCTTTGGCTGAAAAATGGTTTCCGCTCAATAACTGAAGATTGCTCGGGCCCAGGACCTTCATACTTGGTGTGCAGGTTGGTCACCAGCAGCAAATGGCCCCTATTGATTTTGAGGTCACTAGGTCAAAGACCAAGGTCATGGTAACCCTCAGCTGAAAAATGGTTTCTGCTCAATAACTGAGGATTGTCACTGTTGCTTCATCTCCAGTCCAAAACTAAAAAATTCATCTCCATCATTTCTTTTCCTCCCCTACGACCACACAAATGGGGAGACAAGCGCTTTTTCAAAAAAGCAATCTCTAGTTCACTGTGTGTTTCTATGTTTCAGTGCCCTCATCTCTGCAGTAGACCCCGTAGCTGTGATCTCTGTGTTCGAAGAAGTCCATGTCAATCAGATGTTGTATATTATTGTGTTTGGTGAAAGCTTGCTCAATGATGGAGTAACAGTGGTATGTTAATTTGTAAACGTTTTACCCACCATTCCAACATACATCAAATCTCCAGCAGATGACTTTGAAATATGACAGCAAAGATATGGAAAACTTATAAATATTGAAAGATGAATTTGAAATAAGAAAACAAAGATTTTGAAAACATCTAAATATTGAAAGATGAATTTGAAATAAGAAAACAAAGATATTGAAAAAATCTAAATATTGAAAGATGACTTTGAAATATGAAGGCAAAGTTGTGGATACATTTAGACATTAAAGTTATATTGAAACAAATGACAAAAGGAGAAATGTCCCAATATGAGTGATTTATTCCTTTTGCCACACTGGTTTCTAATTGTAGACTACTGCAGATGCGTCAAAATGCATCTTTATGTGGGAAAAACTTAAGTACTATAATATTATAAATAGTCATATACATTTTAGGAAAAAGTTGTAATAGTTGGGACATCTTAGTGTCCATTTGCTTCATGGTTGAAAACATTGTTGGAAAAGTTGTCTGCATATAACTTATTACCTGATAACATATTTTTTAAACTTGTCTGATTTGAAGTCTTCCAAAAAAAAAATGTAATTATGACTATATAAGATATACGATGGAAAAACATCAAGGAAAAATGAGAAAATGTTTAAAGTGAATTCTTTATTTCCTACAATGTTTTCCAAAAGTTGTATGCTGCAATGTGGCATCAAGATGTGTCTATTAACCCTTTTCCTCATATAGACGCTTTCTGACGGCTCTGCAGCAGACGGCTTTTTGAAAACATAGTGACAAAATGTTTTCCACTTTTAGTCATAGGTTATCCATTCAATTATAGAGATTTTCTATTTTTTGACAAAAATATGTTCAAAGTCGTCTGCTGCAGAATTGTCGTATGAGGGATAGGGTTAAAAAGTTATTTTACTTTTCTAGGTGCTATACCATATGATGGAAGGGTTTTTAGAACTAGGAGAGGAGAATTTAATCCCTATAGATGTAGTGACGGGCGTTGGTTCTTTCTTCATCATCGCCCTTGGCGGGACACTGATCGGCATCCTGTACGGTTTGTTCGGCGGATTCATCACCAAGTATACGGAGCACGTGAAAGTTGTCGAACCTTTGTTTGTATTTGTTCTTGGCTACCTCATGTACCTTACATCCGAAATGATGCATTTGTCGGGAATCCTGGCGTAAGTGGTCCCTTTTTTCTTAAATGGTTAACCTTTTCCAACATACAACAAATCTGCAGCAGACGACTTTGAAAAAATCTGAACCTCACCGTAAATCCCTGTAAATAAAGATATAATTACTGAACAAAATTGAAAACATTGTGGTAAAAAGAAATTGCTTGTTTTGAGCAATTTCTCCTTTCGTCACAATGTTTTGTAAAGTCTTCTGCTGCAGAGGCGTCAGAATGCGTCCATATGTGGGAAAGGATTAAAATAGTTGTATATGATTCTATAAATGTATTGTTGAGAACTTGAGTGTCTTATTCCATTTCCACATACAAACACTTTTTGATGCCTCTGCATCACCTGATATTAAAAAACATTGTGGCAAAAGGAGAAATTGCTCATAATGAGCGATTCTCCTTTTGCCACAATTTTTTCAACTTATGTAATAATTGTTCTTTCATGTAATGAGTTTCCGCATTTTGGAACTTAATGTTTTTAAAGTGGTCTGCTGCAGATTTGCTGTATGTGGGAAAGTGTTAAGTTTAGGTCTGTTCTGTTTTCAAATCATGTCTATTGCATAGGGGTCAAAAGTCGTCTATCTCTGGGAAAGGCTTAGCGAAGTAATAAAATCATAGAAGTTATAGCCAGCATGAATTTAAGCTATTAATTTAATCCGGATTGCTTTAATATAATGAATGGAATTTTCATTTTTTTACAAATTTACCTAATTGTCATCAGTAGATGGGTTTAATGTTAACCCTTTCCCTCATACAACAATTCTGCAGCAGACGACTTTGAACGAATTTTGTCAAAACATAGAAAATCTCCATAATTGAATGGATAACCTATGACAAAAAGTGGAAAACATTGTGGCAAAAGAAGAAATTGCACGTTTTGTGCAATTTCTTCTTTTGTCGCTATGTTTTTCAAAAAGCCGTCTGCTGCAGAGGCGTCAGAAAGCGTCTATATGAGGGAAAGGGTTAAAATTATATGTAAAAAATTAACTGTTCCCACATATGACACATTTGAAGCTGATGACTTTGAAGTCATCTAAGCGAAAATATAGAAAATCTCTATAATCGAAACATAATTATTTGAATAAAGCCGAAAACATTCTGACAATGGAGAAATTGTTTATCATGAGAAAACTTTCATGTTTCCATAATCAGAGCTCTAGATAAGGTTATTTTTTTTCATTCTAAAATCCTTATTTTACAATCTAACTCAATGAGACGATTCTTTTGAGTACCCACATCATAGGGTTTGGTTGGATGATGAAAGAGATATTGTGGGGAAAAGAGCTGTATACTCCTCCTTATCTGGACCTCTGCATAATGTTTTCAAAAGCCATCTGCTGCAGATTCGTCAACGTGCGTCTGCAGGTGAGCAGGGGAGTTCAATTCAACAAATAAAATAGTGATGTAAGGAAAAGCTCTACAAATTAACCCTTTCCCTCATACAGCAAATCTGCAGCAGGCGACTTTGAAAGTGTCTACTCAAAAGTATGGAAAATCTCTATTATTGTAGGTATAATTACTGAAAAGAGTTGAAAACAATGTGGCCAAAGGAAAAATTGCTTGTTTTGAGCAAATTTTCCCTTTGGGCACGATGTTATCAAAAGTCATTTGCTGCAGATGCATCAAAATGTGTCTATAGGGGTGAAAGGGTTAAAGTAAAGCTATTGAAAAGGGCTGAAATGATTATGGCATAGAGGAAATTGCTCTTCATGAGCAATTTCTCCAATTGTCACAATGTTTCCATAAGTTGTCTGCTGCAGATGCATCAAAATAGGTCTATGTGCAGGAAATGGTTAAATTCTTCTTTAGTTCTAATGATATTCTTTCTGCATTTCAGTCTATCCTTTGGTGGTATTGTTTTACGTCATTATATAGAACACAATCTGTCCAAAACAACGGCGACAACAGTCAAGTATTTCATGAAGATGCTGGCGAACATCTCGGAGACAATCATTTTTATGTTTCTTGGTTTGTCCACTATAGTTGATACCCTGGATTGGAACCTCGCATTCATCTTCTTCGCTCTCTTTTTCTGCCTCATATACAGGGTGATAGGTAAGATTGATTCATTGCTTGGGTTTAACCCTTTCCCTCCTATAGACGCTTTTTTACACCTCTGCAGCAGATGGCTTTTTGAAAACATAGTGACAAAAGAAGAAATTGCAATTTCTCCTTTTGCCACAATATTTTCAACTTTTAGTCATAGGTTATCCATTCAATTATAGAGTTTTTCTATGTTTTGACAAAATATGTTCAAAGTCGTCTGCTGCAGAATTATCGTATGAGGGAAAGGATTAAACTCCATATTAAAAAAAAATCAGTCATATCACAGCGGCCAGTTTATCTACATTGTACCCATATGTGTATATTCTTTCTGTCACTAGTACTCCACAAAACATTCTTATGCAGCAACTGGCTGCTTTTCAAGATAGACTGACATTAGATCTTTTAAGGAAGACAAATGACACTTGTTGCATTGACTTTTATCAAACACCCGAAAGAATGTTGGCTGAGCTTGGGTTAGAACTCACAACCTCTGGAATGACTGTCTGCATTGCATATCAGAATAATTATTGAATACAGTTGAAAACTCTGCGGTAAAAGGAGAAATAGCTAATTATGAGCATTTTCTTCCCTTTTGTCACAATGTTTGCATAGGCATATATATCAGGGAAAGGTTAACCAAGTGTACCAGTAAGACATGGAAAAGGAATAATCAATATTTAAGTTCTTGATTGAGATATTCAGTGCCAATAAGTTGAAATTAATTAACCCTTTACCTATTATGTACGCCGTTTTTCAGAATTCCATATTTGAAAACTATTGAAGGAGACATTGAAATGACACTTGCACTAGACAGCTTTTAAAAACAATGTGACAAAAGAAGAAATTGCTCAAAACAAGCAATTTCTCCTTTTGCCACAGTGTTTTCAACTTTTTTCAGTAATTATAACTTCATTGATGGAGATTTTCCTTATTTTGCCTAGATATTTTCAAAGTCGTCTGCTGCAAACTTGTTGTATATGGGAAAGGGTTAAGAATATACCTATCTTCATCATCTGGTGAAAAGATAACTGTCGATCCTGAGTACAGGTTTTAAAACCGTTTGTCCGATACAATATCAGCTTTGAAAACATCTGAAGAAAGAAGTGTTACCTGTGGAAAAGAACGAAGTACAATTTCAATACAAAGTTGAAACATTGCGATAAAAGGGGAAATTCTCTTGTATTGAACAATTTCCTCCCTTTGTCACAAATCATTTCAAAAGTGGTTTTCCTCTTAGGTGTCAACAGTCTTTGTGTAGAGAAAGGGTTGAAGCAGTAACTTTTAGTTTTAAATGTACATTAAAATATTTCATTTGCAGATAAATCAATTTATCAATGTTGCCTTAGGAAAAATCACTGTTATTGATTTTGATAAACAAGTTTACATAGCAACAAAGTTTTGAGTGCAGATTTTATGTTTTGATCGACACTTTCCAACATGAGGCCAAATTTTTGATACATCTGTATCAAACAAAGTTTTGCCATGATGTTTTCAACTCTGCATCCAAAAGATGCTTTCAATTTTCTTTCTGTTACAAAGAGGAATCCGCTGTGGTCGAGTGGTTAGCGTCGGGGATTTCGAAACCGGGTGTCCCGGGTTCGATCCCCAGTCGCGGTACTACGGTCATGGTGGAGTGCCCTTGGGCAAGGCACATTTTCTAGCCTAGTTTGTTTACCAAGGGATCATGAATAATTAAATTTAATTGCGCGCTAAATGACCTTAGCTGTCGATGCGCCATAAAACAATATACATTCATTCATTCTGTTACAAAGCATTTCTTTAATGTTCTCAAAGCAGATAAATCTAAAATATTATATCTCAGAAAACTTTCTCACTTTCTGGAAATTTGCAACAGACGACTTTTAACCCTTTCCCTGATAGGATAACTCTGCAGCAGACGACTTTGAACATATTTTGTCGAAAAATAGAAAATCCCTATAATTAAATGGATAACCTATGACTAAAAGTGGAAAACATTGTGTCAAAAGGAGAAATTGCTCGTTTTGATCAATTTCTTCTTTTGTCACTATGTTTTCAAAAAGCTGTCTGCTGCAGAGGCGTCAGAAAGCGCCCATATGAGGGAAAGGGTTAAAACATCTAGGAAAAAAATATTGAAAACGTTTAAACAGTTTGACAAATGTAGAGATTTCTCTCATCATGAGTCTTCTACAGCAAGTGGGGAAAGTGTTAAGGTTCAATAGGAGTTCTTCCTCTTTTCAGGTGTTGTTATTTTAGCAGCATTGTTGAACAGACGCAGGCTCGTCAAACTGACGCCCACAGACCAGTTCATCATGGCGTTTGGGGGTCTACGCGGAGGTATTGCCTTCTGTTTAGCCCTATCACTGGAGTCAGACCTGGTCCCACAGAAAAAAATGTTTGTTACTGCCACTATTGTCATTGTGTTCTTTACAGTATTTGTACAGGTAAGGTTAATATAACCCTTTTTGTCATACACATGCTTTCTGATGCCTCTGCAGCAGATAACTTTTGAAAAGATTATGACAAAAGGCTAAGTTACTGAAAAAGAGCATTTTTTCCTGTTGCCACAATGTTTTCAATTTTTTCCTGTAATTATACCTTCAATTATAGAGATTTTCCATATTTTCGCCTGGAAGATTTCAATGCCGTCTGCTGTAGAAAAAGTGAGAAATGGTTTAACCTTTTCCCACATAAAGCAAATCTGCATCAGACGACTTCGAACCATACCCGAAAAGATTTGGAAACTCTCTTTAAATAAAAGTACAATAATTGAATAGAGCTTGTTTTGAGCAATTTCTTCTTTTGTCACTATGTTTTCAAAAAGCCGGCTGCTGCAGAGGCGACAGAAAGCGTCAAAATGAGGGAAAGGGTTTAGGAAATAGAGATTTGCTTTTTGATGATTTGCCTGTGAATAATTTTGAGTTTATATGCATAGAAATAAGTCACTAAGACCTTTGGGCCATTTGAACGGTACACATGAGAAAAGAATAGAGGAGCATTTTCTCTTTATTGTATGAATATCTCATGTCTCGCATTTAATGGGAACACCTTGGGCAGAAGGGCCTGCGGTTTCCATAAAGGTGTACACTCGTTAACTTGTGCACTAAGGCAAGCCCCTTAATTAGTGAAATTTTGCTGAATAAGCTTTATCAAATCTTAAACTTGAACTATCTTTTAATCATTCAGCATTTAGCCCCAGACATGTCAGTTATTGCACCTTAGTTAGTGAGCAATAATTATCAAATCTTTGCTTATGTCGATCTTTATTGGCATCATGTCTTTGCCATGTTAACTTTTCTAGCAAGATTGCCTCAGATAGTCGAGAGTTACAGCCCTTTGATGTGCATATTTTCTTGTGACAGTTTGCCACTCTTGTTCCATAACCCTTTCCATCATATAGACGCTTTCTGATGCCTCTGCAGCAGACGGCTTTTTGAAAACATAGTGACGAAAAAAGAAATTGCTCAAAACGAGCAATTTCTCCTTTTGCCACAATGTTTTCCAATTTTAGTCATAGGTTATCCATTCAATTATAGAGATTTTCTATTTTTTGACAAAAAATGTTCAAAGTCGTCTGCTGCAGAATTGTTGTATGAGGGGAAGGGATAATGCTTTCAACAGTTTGATGGCTTCGTGTAACAAGATGTAGTGACAACCGTTTTGCATGAAGCCCACAAACTGTTGTGTGCTGTAGGATAATGTCAAATGTTGTCTGTGTCAGATAAATGGTTAGCCCTTTCCCACATATGACATATTTACAGCAGACGACTTAAATTAACCCTAAAGTTCCCACATACACCAAACCTGCAGCGGATGACTTTGAAAACATAGTGACAAAAACCTGAAAAATCCATAAAAGATGTTTTCAGAAATCGTCTGCTGCTATTTTGTCAAAATGCATCTGCAGGTGGTAAAGGGTTAACAATATCTCAGAGAATCATAGTTGAAAACAATCTAACAAAAAGAGAAATTGCTATGTTGAGCAATTTCTCTTTTTGCCACAATGTTTTAAAAAGTTGTCTGCTGCAGAGGTGCCAGAAAGCATATGTATGTGGGAAATGGTTTAACCCTTTCCCTCATATAAACACTTTCTGACGCCTCTGCAGCAGACAGCTTTTTGAAAACATAGTGACAAAAGAAGAAATTGCTCAAAACAAGCAATTTCTCCTTTTGCCACAATGTTTTCCACTTTTAGTCATAGGTTATCCATTCAATTATAGAGATTTTCCATTTTTAGCTCTACTGGACATGGCGATTCGTCCGTCGTCCGTGCGTCCGTCCGTCCGTAAACAATTTCTTGTTAACACGATACAGTCTTCACTTTTGATTGTATCTCAACCAAACTTATACGGTAGTTAGATATCCATGAGAGCTCGGTTCCTTTCGAAAACCAGCCACAGATCCGCCCATGCATGACTGGATTATGGCCCTTGAAATGGTCAAAATTGCTATAAAAGAGCTTATTAACACGATAGTTTTCACTTTTGATTGTATCTCAACCAAACTTATACAGTAGTTAGATATCCATGAGAGCTCGGTTCCTTTCGAAAACAAGCCAGATCCGCCCCATGCATGACTGAATTATGGCCTTGAAATTGTCAAAATTGCTATAATAGGGCTTGTTAACATGATACAGTCCTTATTTTTGATTGTATCTCAATCAAACTTATACAGTAGTTAGATATCCATGAGAGTTTGGTTCATTTCTAAAAAACGGCCAGATATACCCATGCATGGCTGGATTATGGCCCTTGAAATTGTCAAAATTGCTATAATACAGCTTGTTAACACAATAGAGCTTCCATTTACTATCTGATCTTCACCAAACTTAGATGGTATTTGAATATTGATGACATATTGGTTCCTTTTGAAACAAGCCAGATCAATGCCAGTAGAGCATAGGCCCTCATGGGCCTCTTGTTTGACAAAATATGTTCAAAGTCGTTTGCTGCAGAATTGTCGTATGAGGGAGAGGGTTAATAAATTAGTAATGAACATCATGCATCTTATATTTTCATTTCATGTTCAACCTTTGTTTTCAGGGTATGGCTGTTAAACCAGTTGTCAATGCTTTGAAAGTGAAGAGACAATCAGAACATGTTCCAACCCTAAATGAGAAAATCCATGAAACGGTAGGAACATATTTTCTATTTCAAATTCACTTTGTGAAAACATGTCTTTTTGGCTCATCATGACCTTCGCAGTGTTGGACTTTGAGGCAGCTTCATCCGACTTCCAGCGACATTTTTTTTATTACTATTTTTTCAAAATTTAGCCGACTTCTAACGACAGGTACATGATGTATTTACCATATGTATGTTATATCCCCTTCCCTCATAGAGGAAACCTGCAGCGGACGACTTTGAAAACAGCTAGACAAAAGTATGGAAATTTCTACAAATGATGATATATTTATTGAATAGAGTTGAAAACATTGTGACAAATGGAGAAATTGATCATTATGAGTAATTTCTCCATTGGCCACATTGTTTTCAAAAGTCGTCTGCTGCAGATGTGTCAAGAGGCGTCTGCAAGGCGTTGGAAAAGGATATAAGGGTATGGTACTGTAACACATCATAAACCTGTGCTTCGAACACCTTTCTAACGGACAACTTTTTGAGCAAAAAATAAACATGTTAAAAGGAAAATTGTTGATTACTAGTAATATTAATATGATATTTTATGCTACTAGTATGTGTTCTAAAGCTGTACACATGGGCTGTACAAAGGGGCCGTACAAAGGGGCCTTAACCCTTTCCCTCATACGACAATTCTGCAGCAGACAACTTTGAACATATTTTGTCAAAAAATAGAAAATCTCTATAACTGAATGGATAACCTATGACTAAAAGTGGAAAACATAGTGCCAAAAGGAGAAATTGCTCGTTTTGAGTAATTTCTTCTTTTGTCACTATGTTTTCAAAAAGCCTTCTGCTGCAGAGGCGTCAGAAAGCGTCTATATGAGGGAAAGGGTTAATAAAGGAGTTGTAAGCAGGTCTTTGTAACACAACATATCTAAAATCACTCTGACAGTCAGACTTTATTTTGAGTAACTCAAACGAAATATCACAAAAAACTGAAGTGAGATATAATATATGAAAATAAAATCTACTTATATATATACATGTCATACTGCTTTGCACTGTCAACTGGGATTAAAAGAATCTAAATGGAAAGCTGCAATTCATAAATCCGAGAATGTATTTCAAGTAGGGTTGGCAACGATTAATCGGTTACCCGGTTAACCGTGCGTTTTCCGATTAATCGGTTAGTAATTTCGGTAACAGAGTACTCGGAAGAAAAGATAAAATATATACACAGAGTTGTGTTTCACCTTTTGTTCTTTTGTTCTTTTCAATTTGTCACACGTATCTGACATGAGAGGTTAATTTAATCACACCTGGATCGGCCAGTGTTTACATTACTGCGATAACAGCCGCACTCGATTTTATTGATGATCGTTTGTTTGTGTAATTGTCAATTAAAGGATGCTTTGTTTCTTTTTAAATAAGTTTGATGTCTAATAAAGGCAGAAATTATAAGATAATGACTTATTAAATATATTCGGCGTTTGTTTTGATAATACAAATAATTGGAGTGAGTGTGATACATTTGAATTGTTGTTTTTTAGCTCACCAGAGCACGTAGTGCTCAAGGTGAGTTATTGTGATCGCCTCTTGTCCGTCGTTCGTCGTCCGTCGTCAACATTTGCTTGTTACTACACTAGAGGCAACATTTTGCATCCAATCTTTATAAAAGTTTATCAGAACATATATCTCGATCAACTCTAGGCCAAGTTCGAAAATAGGTCATGTGGGGTCAAAAGCTAGGTCACTAGGTCAAATTTAAGGAAAATCTTGTTAACACTCCTGAAGCCGCATTTTTGGCTTGAGCATGTTGAAACTCTGTCAGAATATTTGTCATAGTGATATCTAGGCCAAGTTCGAATATAGGTCATGTCGGGTCAAAAACTAGGTCACTAGGCCAAATTGAAGGAAAATCTTGTTAACACTCTGGAAGCCACATTTTAAACTTGACCATGTTGAAACTTTGTCGGAAAGTTTGTCTTGATGATATCTAGGCCAAGTTCGAATATGGGTCATGTCCGGTCAAAAAGTAGGTCACTAGGCCAAATTGAAGGAAAATCTTGTTAACACTCTGGAAGCCACATTTTAAACTTGAGCATGTTGAAACTTTATTAGAAAGTTTGTCTTTTGATATCTAGGCCAAGTTCGAATATGGGTCATGTCCGGTCAAAAACTAGGTCACTAGGCCAAATTTAAGGAAAATCTTGATTACACTCTAGAAGCCACATTTCTGGCTTGAGCATGTTGAAACTTTGTCAGAATATTTGTCTAAGTAATAGCTAGGCCAAGTTCGAATATGAGTCATGTCGGGTTAAAAACTAGGTCACTGGGCTAAATTTAAGGAAAATCTCGTTAACACTCTTGAAGCCGCATTTTAAACTTGAGCATGTTGAAACTTTATCAGAAAGTTTGTCCTGATGATATCTAGGCCAAGTTCGAATATGGGTCATGTCATGTCAAAAACTAGGTCACTAGACCAAATTTAAGGGAAATCTTGTTAACACTCTGGAAGCCACATGTTTGGCTTGAGCATGAGAGAGTTATAAATGTCTTAAATAGCCCATTCTCAGGTGAGCGATTCCAGGGCCTCATGGCCCTCTTGTTTAAATTATTATTTACCAACACGATTGGAAGAATAATTTGAAGTTTGTAACACATTTTCCCCTGAGTTGGTATTTAAAGATATGCACCTATGTACTTTGGGTAAATAAACCCAATACGACGACCCTTTTCATTAGACATATTATATATAAATCGTATAACTGTCACTTCGTTAAAAAAGATCTACAGAATATATTGCCATAATGCCGCCTTCTACATCCTTTGTTTGGAAGTATTTCAAACGCTGTGCTGATGATAACAAAGTCAATTGCAGTTTGTGTGGTAATGAACTGTCTTGGACTGGTGGAACCAGTAACTTGCGCAACCATATTCGACTAAAACAGTGGATATTTATTGTCTATGAATCTATACGGTTAACCGGGTAACCGGTTACAAAATTGTATGAGTAACCGGTTAGTAATATCGGTAACTATTGCCATCCCTAATTTCAAGCCAAGCCGGTTATCATGCATCACAAACAAACCCATCAATTAATCGTTAAAAACTACCAGGTTCTCATGCACCACATGGTTTTTGTCTGTGATGCAGAAACCATGTTCGGCAATCAAGTCTACTGGACAGAACAATCAGATTTTTTTATTGCCTTAAATACTGCATCTAGTTTGCATATCGGATCTCGGAATTATCAACTTATTCAGATTCTACATTTTTGAAGGAGTTATGGTTCTTTGATATTTTACAATTCATTTGGTAAGCATCCATCAGTTTTACCAATTTTCTTACGTTTTTATTTTCAGATGATCGATCACTTTATGGCCGGTATTGAAGATCTAACCTCGAGAACTTCTCATAACCTTCTGAGAAATAAGTAAGAGAAATTTTAATTACACATATATATATATAAGCCAGACAGTGCATGAGAAAAGGGTGCAAGATGGCTTTTATGAACAGTATCTAGATAATCTTATGAGCCGTCCCACGAGAAAACCAACAGTGTGGACTCCGCGTAAAGTATCGACCAGGATCAGCCTAAGCATGCTGCGCAGGCTAACACAGGCAGACACTTTTCGCCTCCTGTGGATTTTCTGTTTAACCCTTTCCCTCATACGACAATTTTGTAGCATACGACTTTGAACATATTTTGTTAAAAAATGGAAAATCTCTTTAATTGAATGGATTTCTAACCTATTACTAAAAGTGGAAAACATTGTGGCAAAAGGAGAAATTGCTTGTTTTGAGCAATTTCTTCTTTTGTCACTATGTTTTCAAAAAGCTGTCTGCTGCAGAGGCGTCAGAAAGCGTCTATATGAGGGAAAGGGTTAAGGAATCATTACTCTATCCCACTGAGACAGAATGTGTAGGTGTGGATCAGTCTGCATGGATTATGCAGACTGATCTGGGTCGATACACTACGCAGAGGCCATAATGTTGGTTTTCCCGCGGGACAGCTCATATTACTTACACAAGCTTTTTGGAACATTCTTTCAACTTATGTAGATTTTGATAAGACCGAGTAGGTGGACAGGCTGATCTGAATCTACACTGTACAGAAATGCATTCAAACATGGACCATAGTTAGCAAGAATGCCATTCATCTCAATGAAATAGTGTTGAAAGCTGGTGATAACATAAACACACAAAGAACCCAATCAACTCTCAACTTATAGAGTTTTGTTTCTTGACTTTTTCTCAAATGTAAAAGTGCTAGGGCTTTCAAACTTGGATCCTGAAGATAACATTAACATAACATAACATTAACCTGAGAAATAAATGAGTGAACATGAATTACTAGTGATTATCACATCGCAAGTGTTAAAGGGATATGACTCTAGATGAAAAAGTTGTCAATAGTAATAATATGATTTGAAACCATAGGAGTTACCTTTCTTGCAAATTATCAAATAATCCATACCCACTTTCAGACGTCTTTTTATACATTTGCAGAGGATGAATTTTTATATCATTGTGGCAAAAGGAGAAATAGCTCACAATGAGCCATTTCTCCTTTTGCCGTAATGATTCAAACTTATTAAACTTTCATTTATAGAGATTTTTCTATATTTTATTTTGTAATAAACCTTTCTGTTTTACATCCTTTTGACCTGTTTGCCCTTTCCAACATGCAGATGCACTTTTGACGTATTTACAACAGATATCTTTTGAAGAAGGAAAATTAAATTGCTTTAACCCTTTCCCTCATATAGACGTTTTCTGACACCTCTGCAGCAGATGGCTTTTTGAAAACATAGTGACAAAAGAAGAAATTGCACAAAACGTGCAATTTCTCCTTTTGCCACAATGTTTTCCACTTTTTGTCATAGGTTATCCATTCAATTATAGAGATTTTCTACTGTTTTACAAAATATGTTCAAAGTCGTCTGCTGCAGAATTGTCGTATGACGGAAAGGGTTAACACATCTGCAGCAGATGGCTCTTTGAAAACATAGTGACAAAAGAAGAAATTGCACAAAACGTGCAATTTCTTCTTTTGCCACAATGTTTTCCACTTTTTGTCAGAGGTTATCCATTCAATTAAAGAGATTTTCCATTTTTTGACAAAATATGTTCAAAGTCGTCTGCTGCAGAATTGTCGTATGTTGTTCTTTGGAAAGTTTTAGGATTGACAGCTTACTCTGGCTGGGTTCCTCTTGGCCTTGTTAGTTACATACATGCTATAGTAACGAGTAAATCCTCTGTAATCCATGGCAACAATATTTAGTGTGATTTACAAGTTATAGTTTGGAAATAAAATTGTCTGCTTTGCACACATCTTAGGAACATCTATAATATCTGGGAGATTGAAAGTATGAATTAGATACATTGTGGAGAAAGCTTTTTGTGTATAGGAGAAATTGTTTGTTTGAAGCTTTTCCCAAAATGTTTTCAAAATATGTTCTATAAGATAGTTTGAAAGTCAGTTCTTGTAATTGTATTGTTTCTGATTTCAGATTTAGGAGATTCAACCATAAATTCCTACAGCCCTTACTGACAAGGGATAAGTCCAAAGTAAAGGCCACAAAACTGATGAATACGTACCATGCTGTAACGGAAAAAGATGCTCTTCGAGTCTCAACACCCAATAAGAGTCAACTAATGGGGTAACTAATTAATTACTAATTATACCCCCTTTGAAGAAGAGGGGGTATATAAGAGTCACTGTGTCGGTCGGTCGGAAGCCATATTTCACTGTGTCGGTCAGAAGCCATATGTTGTCCGGCCTATTTCTTACAAACCACTAGATGGAATTCAATATCATTTACATGAAGCCTCTATACCAAGAGGAGATGTGCATATCCTTAAGGTCTTACAATTGCATGTTATTTTACAGAGTTATTACCCTTTTACTTATTAAGCTATGGTGTAGGTCAAGGTGCTGTTTAGGGGGGTATTTATCATCTTCAGTGATAGTTCTAGTTAATACTTGTTTTCAATGATTTTTCATATTTGTTTTAACCCATTACCTAACCATTCTCTGATTGTAAATAATATTTAAAAGAAAAAATGTTGGTTAATAAAAGGGAGAAAATATTGTGAAAAAAATTCAACCATTTTCTCATTTTTTTATGCCCGTTTCTTTTCTCAAAGGCGGTTTGCTACAGGTGCAATACAAGTGGTCTATATCACAGAAATATCTCGGTAACAAACACGAAGAAGTACTGATGAGATAATTAAGAATATCTCACATGTGTGCTGTGTTAAATCATAAATTCAACTTGTTTTGCTAATATTTTGGGGAACCTGGAGTAGTACAAACATACAAGACTTAGACTTTGTTTGCGCTCAGTATTCACTGGGTACTATCTTATACCAGTAACAAGCCTTGGTTAGTGCAAATACAGCTAATTTATAAGGAATAGGTTAGTTTGCTTCTGGTCATTTAACCCTTTCCCACATAAAGACGCTTTCTCATGCCTGGGAACATTTTTTTAAGTTCATTTTTAGCTCAGGGCTGTTCCTGGAAAAAATGTCAATGGGAGGAGGAACGACCACCAATTTTACTGAAAAAAGTTGAAAACATTGTGGCAAAAGGAGAAATTGATCGTTTTGAGCAATTTCTTTTTTTGTCACTATGTTTTCAAAAAGCCATTTAATTGTTAAATAAAGTTGAAAACATTGTGGCCAAAGGAGAAATTGCTGATCACGGCCACAATGTTTTCAAAAGTCATCTGCTGCTATTGCATCAAAATGCACCTACAAGTGGGTAAGGGTTAAATCAAATTTTTAGAACTAGCTTCATTAATTTATGGAAATAAGTTAAACTAAGCATGATTAAAATTAACTTTCACAGATCTAGCGCGGACCTTTATGAAGATCACAAGCGGGCTTTGATACAGGGAACTCGAAACCTGCGTATGGGCGAGGATGAGGATGCCGTAGTCTTTCAGGCTCTTCATGCTTCAAAGGCCACTTCTAAGGTATGTATTGACCCTTTCCCTAATGCAGACACATTTTGCTTCAACTGCAGCGCAAAATATTTAAAAAAAATTATGGCAAAAGGAGAAGTTGCAAATGATAAGCAATTTCTCCTTTTGCCACAATATTTTCAATGAGACGATTCTTTGGAGTACCCACATCATAGGGTTTGGTTGGATAATAAGAAAGGTATTGTAGGGAAGCGAGCTGAATACTCCCCATTATCTGGACTTCTGCATTACTGCAATTATATAAGTAATGTATGACAGATTTTTACTTAAGATAATGGACCCTTTGAACTTGTTTATTTTACATCAGTTGCATTAAGCTTTAAGCTTGTAATAATCACACTTGATGTCTGCTTCCTGGAAACATACCAGTAACCAGTATTGTGTGCAAAAAGGATTTCGACACATCTATATCAGACAACGTTTTGCTACAGCAAATGGAGACTACCATTTTTTTTCCATTTGCTGCAATGTTTTCAGCTCTATTCAATAATTCTACTTTTATTTATAGAAGATTTGGCCAACACATTTTAACACTTGGTCCGCTGCAGATTTGTTGTATGTGGGAAAGGGTTTATTCAAAATAATTTGATTTTGTTTCAAGATTAAGTTTCATCTTTTAATTCAACTATTAACCCTTTCCCTCATATAGACGCTTTCTGACGCCTCTGCAGCAGATGGCTATTTGAAAACATAGTGACAAAAGAAGAAATTGCACAAAACGTGCAATTTCTCATTTTGACACAATGTTTTCCACTTTTTGTCATAGGTTATCCATTCAATTATGGAGATTTTTTATGTTTTGACAAAATATGTTCAAAGTCGTCTGCTGCATAATTGTCGTATGAGGGAAAGGGTTAAAGAAATAAATAATATATAAACTTATTCAAACTCATCTAAAAGCTCTAAGGTATTCACTTCGGAAGTCTTCCTCAGTATAACCCTTTCCAACATACACGAATCTGCTGCCAACTATTTTTGGTGAAAAAATTATTCTCTTAATATGTAAGTTTAGTTAGAAATAGAGTTGAAAACATTGTGGCAAAAGGAGAAATTGATGAAGAGGTGTCGATACGCCTCTGTATGTGGAAAGGGGTTAACCCTTTCCCTTATATAGACGCTTTCTGACGCCTCTGCAGCAGACAGCTTTTTGAAAACATAGTGACAAAAGAAGAAATTGCTCAAAACGAGCAATTTCTCCTTTTGCAACAATGTTTTCTACTTTTAGATTTTCTATTTTTTTGACAAAATATATTCAAAGTCGTCTGCTGCAGAATTGTAGTATGAGGGAAAGTTTAAACACTGCCAGTATGACTGTTTGTCTGGTGTGATGTTTAAAGTTGTCTGTTATGAAAAAATCAGAGTGTAAAATTCAATGTTCTATCTAGAAAAATGGAAGTGTCATTCTTATGCAGAGACTTAATGAATTCTGGGAAAAGGAGAAACTATTAAGTTTGCCACAGTTTTCAAAAGCTTTCTGCTGTAGTGGCGTCATATGTCTTCTTCAACAACAGATGTAATTATTATAGCCGAGCCCTGGTAGCTCAGTCAGTAGCGATGCGGGCTGTCAATCCAGGGGTTGTGAGTATGATTACAAGCTCGGCAAACATTCTTTCTGACGTTTGACAAAAGTCAATGTGACATTAGCGTCATTCGTGTTTCACCTATGGGCTTACAGTCTATGTGGAAAAGCAGTCAGTTGCTTGGACAATCTGTTGTGTGGAGGACTGGTATGAGAAAGTCAGGAAACACATGAGAAGTTGAACTGGACTCCGTGATATTACTGGAAATTTTTTGAAAACAGCGTTTAACTCCCTATCAATCAATATTTGTTTATAATTTTTAAGCCAAGTATGGCAATTACTATGAAAAAAATGTTCCTCAACTGGATTATCCGCGAGAAATGACCATTTATGAAAGGGTCTACAGAAGGCCAAAGAGATAGAGAAGAGCCTTAATGTCTGACTGTTGCTGTCTGTGTTTGTTTGGACAGTGACACAGTATCTATCTTCTGGCAACACTGGCATTTTGTTGGGTCAATCTTACAGTATGGCCATACTTAATCTCCATTCTGATAATCATGTCATCCCTTCATTTCTACTAACCCTTTCCAATAGTCGGATGTTTTTTCTGACGACACCTCTGCAGCAGACAAGTTTTGAAAACATCGTGGCAAAATGAGAAATTGCTCATGATGAGCAATTTCTCCTTAATGTTTTCTACTCTGTTTTATAATTTAATTATTGTTTGTTCCTTTAGATAGAGGGTTCATTTCTTTTTGACCAAACTTTTTCAAAGTCGTCATATGCAAATTTGTTTGATGTGGGAAAGGGTTGATTTCTTTTAAGGGCATTATGAAAATTCAATAACTAGTCAAAAAGTGTAACAATCACCGAGATAAGAGATTAATGGTCGTTTGAATCTTATACTTTGAAATTCTTTAACCCTTTCCCACAGAAAGACACATTTTGACATGATTACAGCGGTCAACTTTTGAAAACATTGTGACAAAAGGAAAAATTGCTTATATTGAGCAATTTCTGTTTTAGCCACAATTTATCTACAGAGGTTTACCATGTTTTAACCCTTTCCCACCTGCAGACGCAATTTGACGCAATAGCAGCAGACGTCTTTTGAAAAACATTGTGGCCAAAGGTGTAATTGCTCATGATGAGCAATTTCACCTTTGGCCACGGATGTTTTCAACTTTATTTTACAATTAAGCTATCTTTTATGGAGATTTTTCAGGTTTTTGCCACTATGTTTTCAAAGTCGTCTGCTGCAGATTTGTTGTATGTGGGAAAGAGTTGAAACCTATTTCAGAAAAATAATTCATGAAATTATTCTTTATTAAAGATGATTTAAGCTACCCCTTTCCCACTTACAGACATATCTTAAGCAGACGATGATCAATTAAACCTTTTGCCACAAAGATTTCAAATCTACTCAATAGCTTTACTTTCACTTTTACTGAGTATCCATACTTTTGTCTATATGTTTTCAAATTTGCCTGCTGCAGATATGTCATATGAAGGAAAGGGTTAAAGTTCTGTGATAAAACATTTTTATTCTCAAAACCTTGATATTATTTAAGTCCTTCTATATCAAAAGGTTTCGCTGATTATCTCGGTTCTTATCTTCAAAGTGTTCAATAGTTTCAACCTTTGGCCCGAGTAGCAGCTACAAACTGGAGGCTTATCTGGGCTTGTTAAAGCTTTCCCACATACAGAAAATCTGCAGCAGACGATTTTGAGAATATGTAGTCAAAAGCATGGAAACTTTATATAAATAAATATTGAGGCAAAAGGAGAAATTGCTCGTTTTGAGCAATTTCTCCATTTGTCACGATGTTTTCAAAAGTAGTCTGCTGCAGATGCGTCAAAATGCGTCTACAGGTGGGAAAGGGTTAAGGCTTATTTGGGTTTGTTTAAGCTAATCCCCCTGCTTTACAAACATAGTATTATGTAATTAATTGTGGCCTGTTACCTGATGTCCCTCCTTAGAAGCTTCTATTTTTAACATTTGAAGAAAACCTAAGTAAAATCTGGATAGATTGAAAAAAGTATAATATATAGTTGTATGGGGGAAACATGGTTTGAAAAGCACACATTTCTTGTTAACAGTAACATAATTACCTTTCCTACAATGTTTTCAGAACCATACAATTGTCTTAGACATGGGAAAAGGTTAATTTAAATTTTTCCAATTTTAATTTGTTTATATCGAACCATCTTTACGTGCGTGGTCTTGGTCTTAATATTGCTGTTATCTACCTATTCATAATATATAGGTCACTTTGCACTCTTCCTCTTCAATGGTATTAATTAGTTTTGGACAAATTTAATATATAGGTCACTTGAAAGTCGACCTCTTTAACCACTTCCTACAACAAATGTGCAGCAGACGACTTTGAAAACGTCTAACAAAAATATGGAAAATCTACACAAATGAAAAGTATAGATATTGAATAGAGCTGAAGCATTGTTACATTGTGACAAAAGGAGAAATTGCTTTATTCATGGTATGAATTTGTTTGGAAAGAAATTTTATGCTTGATGATAGTCCCATAATTGGTGTATCTTTAGCTGAAGTTCTTGACCCTTTCCCTCATAAAGACACTTTCTGACGCCTCTGCAGCAGACAGCTTTTTGAAAACAAAGTGACAAAAGAAGAAATTGCTCAAAACGAGCAATTTCTCCTTTTGTCACAATGTCTTCCACTTTAAGTCATAGGTTATCCATTCATTTATAGAGATTTTCTATTTTTTGACAAAATATGTTCAAAGTCGTCTGCTGCAGAATTGTCGTATATGGGAAAGGGTTAAATAGCATAACATTTAACATGTTGTTGCCCTAATAAAAATGATAGAAATGTTTTTAGAAATATAGTAAGTGCATGTTATATGGATTAAGTAAATGGCATCTGATACATTTGGCATGTTTTCAACCTGCTTTGAAGTATGATCAACTTCTCATGATGCTTGACTGTGAAAATATATTCTCGGAATGTTTGTCTGAATAATACATGTATCTAGTTCAAGTTAGAATATGGGTCATATTGGGTCAGATACTAGGTCACTAGGCCAAAATTGAAGGGAAATCTTGTTAAAAATTGATACTGCATTTTTAATTTGAGCGTGTTGAAACTTTATCAGAATAATTGTTTTGATGTGTTTTGCATTAGAAATCACATTGCATAATTCTGGTGAGCCATCATGGCCCTCTTGTTAGCTCACCAGAGCACAAAGAGCTCAAGGTGAGTTTTTGTGATAGCCTTTTGTCCGTCGTCTGTCGTTCGTTGTTCGTCGTCAACATTTGCTTGTTAACACTCTACAGGCAACATTTTGCATCCAATCTTCATGAAAGTTTATCAGAACATATATCTCCATCAAACCTAGGCCAAGGTCGAAACTGGGTCATGTCGGGTCAAAAACTAGGTCACTAGGCCAAATTTAATGAAAATCTTGTTAACACTCTGGAAGTCGCATTTTTGGCTTGAGCATTATGAAACTTTGTCAGAATGTTTTTCTTAGTGATATCTAGGCCAAGTTCGAATATAGGTCATGTGGGGTCAAAGACTAGGTCACAAGGCCAAATTTAATGAAAATCTTGTTGACATGAGCAGCTTAAAATTTTGTCAGAAAGTTTGTCTTGATGATATTTCCATTGACACTGAAAGAGTTAAGTCTTAAATAGCCCATTCTCAGGTGAGCGATTCCAGGGCCTCATGGCCCTCTTGTTTTTATAAAGTATTTATAATTTCATTTCTGTTGGAATGGAGCCAACTGTCATCTTTATAAGAAAAAGGGTAAACTTACTTATTATGCAATACATCAAACTGAAATAGTTTGTTGCAATATCAATACAATATTAGGGATAGGTTATGAATGAAAGCCAAATAGTTCCGGTAGCTAGGTGATAAAGGAAGACGGATGTCAAATATTATTTACAGTCACCGCTTGTTGTCGTAATTACCTTTGATTGGTTGATTACAGTTTAACGCCAATTTTTAGTTACTGATATCTCACAGAGGCCCAGTCACTGAACTATGTGGTTCCTGTTCCTCTGAAACCTTTAACCCTTTCCCTCATATAGACACTTTCTGACGCCTCTGCAGCAGACAGCTTTTTGAAAACATAGTGACACAAGGTTTTCCACTTTTTGTCATAGGTTATCCATTGAATTATAGAGATTTTCTATTTTTTGACAAAATACGTTCAAAGTCGTCTGCTGCAGAATTGTACAGACGCTTTCTGACACCTGCAGAAGACAACTTCTAAAACATTTTAGCAAATGGCAAAATTGTTCATAAGGATTTTTCCATTAGCCACAATGTTTTCAACTTTCAATTTTATTCAAAAACATTCTTGCACTTATAGAGAGTTTCCATATTTTTGACTAAATATCTCCAAAGTCATCTGCTGCAGATTTGTTGTATGTGGGAAAAAGGGTTATAGGAAGTGTTGTTCTTTCCAGAGGCAGCAGGCTGGCGTGACCTGTTTCACTGATAAAGGAAGCCGGATGTCAATCTAATTTAACCCTTTCCCTCATACGACAATTCTACAGCAGACGACTTTAAACATGTTTTGTCAAAAAATAGAAAATCTCTATAACTGAATGAATAACCTATGATTCAAAGTGGAGAACATTGTGGCAAAAGGAGACATTGCTCGTTTTGAGCAATTTCTTCTTTTGTCACTGTTTTCAAAAAGCCATCTGCTGCAGAGGCATCAAAAACCGTATAATTGAGCCAATGCATGAGAAAAGGTACACATTGGATTTTTATGAAGAGTGGAGATCAATATCTACACTGTTCACATATAACTTTACACAAGCTTGTTAGAATGTTCTTTCCACTTGTGTAGAGGAATCCGCTGTGGTCGAGTGGTTAGCTTCGGGGATTTCGAGACCGGGTGTCCCGGGTTCGATCCTCAGTCACGGCACTGCGGTCATGGTGGAGTGCACTTAGGCACATTTCCTAGCCTAGTACTGGTTTGTTTACCCAGGGATCATGAATAAGTGAACTGTCGCCGTGATATAACTGAAATATTGTTGAAAGCGGCATAAAATACCAATAAATAAATAAACCACTTGTGTAGATTCTGATAAGACTAAACAGGTAGGCAGGCTGACACTACACTATTTAGTCATGCCAACTTGTACATTTTCTCATTCACTGACTCATATTATAGTCACTGTTTTGGTTCATGATGACCTTCACCTGTATCAATGATAAATTATGGTATTTAGTTAACCCTTTCCTACATACAACAAATCTGCAGTCGACTACTTTGAAAACAATACACACAGAAATATAGAAAAAATCTCTATATAAAGTAATAGAATTATTGAATAGAATTTAAAACAATGTGGCAAATGGAGAAAATTGCTCATTATGAACAATTTCGCCATTTTCCACAATGTTTTCAAAAGTCGTCTGCTGCATAGGCTACAGATAGCTTCTGTTTAATCAAGGGAATTTGGGTTGATAAAGGTATTCTCTGTGTATATTGAACTGTCACAATCATGCAGGTCATAGAACACTATATTTCTAAGTAAATTGACCTTTGTCATTGACATTGTATTCATCACGTGACAGTTCAATTTATACGGGGAATCTGCTGTGGTCGAGTGGTAAGCGTCGGGGATTTCGAAACCAGGTGTCCCTGGTTCGATCCCCAGTTGCGGCACTACGGTCATGGTGAAGTAAGGCACATTTTCTAGCCTATTACTGGTTTGTTTACCCAGGGATCATGAATAAGTGAACTGTCGCCGTGATAAAACTGAAATATTGTTGAAAGCGGCGTAAAAAACCCAATAAATAAAAAAATACTTTGTATGAACAAGGATCTAAAATATGTTTACTGTCACTGTGCTAGCTCATGATGATCTTCACCCCTAACAATAATAAACTATAACACTTTTAACTGTTTATCGGATAATGATATCCTGCAAACTATATCAGGTTGAACCCTTTCCCACATACAGCAAATCTACAGCAGACGACTTTGAAAACATCTAGGGTATACTATGGAAACTCTTTTAACCCTTTCCCTCATACGACAATTCTGCAGCAGACAACTTTGAACATATTTTGTCAAAAAAAAGAAAATCTCTGTAAATGAACGGATAACCTATGGCTAAAAGTGGAAAACATTGTGGCAAAAGGAGAAATTGCACGTTTTGTGCAATTTCTTCTTTTGTCACTATGTTTTCAAAAAGCCGTCTGCTGCAGAGGCGTCAGAAAGCGTCTATATGAGGGGAAGGGTAAAAATGAAATGGCAATTATTGAATAAAGTTGAAAACATTGTGACAAATGGTTTATAATTGCTCATCATGAGTGAATGTTTTCAAAAGTGGTTAAGATTTAACATAAATGCACACAATCTTCAAGCAATTTCCATTTTCCCACAATGTTTTGCATTTTTGATCAAAAATTGTCTTCCTAAGATGGCTTTTTTCTTCCAGTCAGACAAATCTTCAAATATCATATCTGGTAACTTATTAATTGAGCCTACAAAAACAAAGCTTAGGGCATTTGCAACCAGTTTAGATCGAGTACATCCTTGCATTTTGATCTGTTCAACAATTACTCCTAGACATCTTGATGACAATTCTCTGACCCACATTGACCATTTTGAACACTATCGACATCATCAAAGCTTTAGGTTACGAGCATTTTTCATATTCTTAAATCCTTATTTGACTCTCAGAACCTATGTTGTAGGTACTCAAAAGAACCGTCTAAGTGAGACAATTCTTTTGAGTACCAACAACATAGGGTTTGGTGGAGTAATAAGAGAGATATTGTGAGGAAAGGAGCAGTTTACTCCCCGTTATTTAAGTCCTCTGTATTGTAGATGTGAAGGATTCTAAGATACCTACATGTATCTGCAATCTCATCATAAGTAGGCTTAAGGTTGGTTTTCTTGGAACAAGGAACAAGGCTCGTTGAAGCTTTCCCATTTACACCAAATTTACACCAGACGACAAAGAAAAAACATCCCAACAAAAGTTTGGAAAAAAATCTCCATCAATGTAAATAAAGTTGAAAACATTGTGGCAAGAAGAGAAATTGCTCATCATGAGCAATTTCAGCATTTGCCACACTGTTTTCAAAAGTCATCTGCTGTAAATTAGTCAGAATGCGCCTGCAAGTGGAAATTGGTGACTATAGGATAAAGGATAAGGTCTTTAGAGTAAATAAAGGGCTTCATCCTAGTTTGGTTATCTGAACCATCAGGGTGAGTCAGTGTAGACTATTTATTAGTGAAAAGAGTTTAACATTTGAAGGGTTTGTCTTTTTAATGTGCTAAGTTGTACAAGCTGCCTTTTTCAATGGTGTAAGTTTGCCAAAACAGTTTCATAACAGCTGGATTAAGACTGACATAGATAGCAAGGTAATCAATTGGTTTTTTTTTTTGCTTTTTAAATTTTACCCATAACCCTTTCCCTCATATAGACGCTTTCTAACGCCTGCAGCGGACGTCTTTTTGAAAACATAGTGACAAAAGAAGAAATTGCTCAAAACGAGCAATTTCTCCTTTTTCCACAATGTTTACCACCTTTAGTCATAGGTTATCCATTCAATTATAGAGATTTTCTATTGTTTGACAAAATATGTTCAAAGTCGTCTGCTGCAGAATTGTCTTGTGAGTGAACTGGTTAAGTCTTATAATTATGATCTGGGGCCTTTAGTGGTAGACAGATTTCTTCCCATAAAACCTCCCTTATAACTTCATTGAGCCCTATGGTGTGGGTTCTCAATAAGAATTGATACAGAGTTGAAAACATGTGGGAAAGGGAGAAAACTATAAAAGTTGTCTGCTGGTGAGCCGTCATTAATTTGTTTGTAACATGGAAAGGTTTCATCCACTTCTAGTATGAAAGATGTAACAATATTGTCAATATTCATCTGTATTTTACAGTTTGTTGACTGAACCTTATTCCTACTTGAAATAGTTATTTTTTTACAAAATGTTTAGCATAAAAACCTATATATATATATACCCCAGTTCACTTAGATTGTTATAATTTTCAGTCAATTCTTACATTTTATGTTCGGAAATATGGAACCATTTCAAAAATAATTTAAAACATCTTCAGAAACTACTTGCCCAATTTTGAAATAGTTCCACGCAGAAATCTTACCGGCGAATCTCTCGCAAGCCATGTTGATTTGCCTAAGATCATGACTGCAAATGGCTGTGGCTGTTTTCCTTTACGATATGCCATATATGTAATAGTGGAGAATTTGAAAATTGAATTCTCAGAAACAAGAAGACAGATTATGAAAATATTTCACAAAATATTTCTTCGGGTGACTCTCATATTACTATTACATCAAACCGTGTTGATTTTATCAGAGAGTATTCATTTTATTTGGGTATGGCAAATAAAGGAACTTAATACAAAACTGTTGCTAGTTTCTTAACTGATTAACCCTTTCCCACATACTACAAATCTGTAGCAAATGGAGTTGAAATCAGGTGTGACAAAAGGAGAAATTGTTCATTATGAGCAACTGTTCCTTTTGCCACAATGATATCAATAGCAATCTGCATCAGGTTTTGTCTACAAGTGTGAAAGTTAAGTTAAGTTAACCCTGATACTGCTTTATATGCAACTTTAACCCTTTCCCACATAAAGACGCTCTCTGACGCCTCTGCAGCAGACGAATTTTGAAATAATGTGACAAAAGAAGAAATAGCTAAAAACAAGCAATTCCTCCTTTCGTCACAATGGTTCCAACTTTTTTCAGTGAATATACCTTCATTTATCGGGACTTTCCATGTTTTTGCCTAGATGTTTTCAAAGCTGTCTACTGCAGATTTGTTGTATGTTGGAAAGGATTAAGCAACATTATACACAAACAATGTAGACTAAGATCAGCCCTCCAATTTTGTGCAGTCTAATCTTGATCCACATTGTTCGCTTCTCATGTATCAATATGTATCAGAAACAACTTCATGCACATGTAAGAATGTGTAAACAAATCAATCATGATACAAGTATAGCATGCAGGAAGAGTTGAAAACATTGTGGCAAAAGGAGAAATTGCCGCAATCATTTTAGGTTTACACAAGTCTTCTGCAAATTCGTCAAAATGCTTCGCGATCTCTGCAAGTAGACAATTTTTTAAACAAGCAATTTCTCCATTTAACCCAAAGTTTAACAGTTTTCCACTATTTAATCATTATAGTTTCTTTTAACCCTTTCCCTCATATAGACGCTTTCTGATACCTCTGCAGCAGACAGCTTTTTGAAAACAGTGACAAAAGAAGAAATTGCACAAAACGTGCAATTTCTCCTTTTGCCACAATGTTTTCCACTTTTAGTCATAGCCCGTACGAAACAGTCCAGGCGTAATATAACAGGATTCATACAGGAATATCGCTCTAAATCCTACAAGGAAACCAGCAGGAAAATGGAGCGAAATATGTTAATTAGATTAACAGGAATCCTGTAGGAATATTTGATAAAAAATCCTTGCAGGGATTTTGTCCTCATTTACATATTTCGGGCCATTTTCCTGCTGGATTCCTTCTACTTTTTTCCTACCAGGAATCCTAGTAGCAGGAAATCAAACCTCATTTGCATATTTCAAAACTCTTGATTTCTAGTTGGATTAAATACCTACAAGGAATCCAGTTACAAAATCCTACAAGGAATATAGAAAAAATCCTACAAGGAATCTCATTACAAAATCCAAAAAGATTTTTGATACTTAAATAGGTTAAAACTTCCTATCAGGTTTCCTGGTACAAAATTCCTACAAGGAATCGTTTCCTGGTACAAAAATCGTACAAAGAATCAAAGGAATCCAGGTTCAACCTTTTATGAGACTCAACAGTGCTTATATGTACGGTTACTAATGTTTAGACAAGAAGGTCAAAAAGTCATGGTGAAGGTCATCCAAAGACAATGATGTTATTTAATTGTAAAAGATCACTTTTAGGTCATGGTCACATGTTTATAAATCAATGTAAAGGACAAATGACAAATAAATGAAGTTTTTATCGTGTTCACAGTCGATTATAACAATTTTGACAATTTTAAATGGCCATAATTCAGTGATGCATCTACGGATCTGGCTGATTTAAAAAAAAAGTGCGCTCTCATGTATATCTAGCTGCTGTATAAGTTTGGTAAACATCGGATAATAAATAATGACTATCTTGTTCACAAGGTCAATTATAGCAATTTTGCCAATTTTAATAAAGGGCCATAATTCAGTCATGCATAGACGCCTCTGGCCGATTTCAAAAGGAACCGAGCTCTCATGTATATCTAGCTACTGTATAAGTTTGGTAAACATCAGATAATAAATTATCAATTATAGCAATTTTGCCAATTTTAAAGGGCCATAATCCCGTCATGCATGGACTGATCTGGCTGGTTTTCAAAAGGCACCAAGCTCTCATGTATATCTAGCTACTGTATAAGTTTGATAAACATCGGATAATAAATGATTACTTTATTTTGTTCATAAGGTCAATTATAGCAATTTTGCCAATTTTAAAGGGCCATCTTCCTGTCATGCATGGACGGATCTGGCTGGTTTTCAATAGGAACCAAGCTCCCATGTTTATCTAGCTACTGAATAAGTTTGGTAAACATCGAATAATAAATCAAGTTCTTATCGTGTTCACAAGGTCAATTTGAACAATTTTGCCAATTTTAAAGGGCCATAATCCAGTCATGCATGGATGGATCTGGCTGGTTTTTGAAAGGAACTGAGCTCCCATGGTGTATCTAGCTACTGTATAATTTTGGTAAACATTAGATAATAAATGAAGAATTTATCGTGTTCACAAGAAATTGTGGACAGACGACGGGCGATCACAAAAACTCACCTTGTCACTACGTGACAGGCGAGCTAATAAGAAGCAAGAGGGCCAAGATGGTCCTTAATTAGTCACAAAATACGGAAAATCTATAAGTAAAATTATTAAAGAGAGTGGACTAGACCACTATTTTAGGTTCAAATACCCAACAGGATTCCTAGAACAAAATCCTACCAGGAATCCAAATCAAATTTTTACTAGAATAAATAATAACTGTAAATGTTTAATCAAGAGATGCTGATAATGCATCATTGATTTATTTGATGGTAATTAATATATATATCAGAACAATTTTTTTTATCCTTTTGCGCATACAGACGCTTTTAGAAAACATTGTGGAAAAAGAAGAAAATTCTCATCTATAATGAGCAATTACTCCTTTTGCCACAATGTTTTCAACTCAATTAAAAAAAACGCTTTAGTTTATTGAGATTTTCCATAACAACTCATTTTGCCAGGACATGTTCAAAGTCAGCTGTTGCAGATCCCTTGTATGAGGGAAAGTGTCAACTTTAAATTCTAAAACAAACACAAGCATTCACAATTCAAGAAGTAGGTTGAAAAATTGTTCACAAACAACTCAGGAATATTTAAGAATGTTGCCACTTAAAAACAAAGGGTGATCTGGAAACATAGTTTAACTTAAAGAATTAATCCATTTGATTGTGCATGAACAAAGCACTGATGGGTATCACTAAGCAGAGTCTTGTAGAGTCTGGTGGTCAAATCATCAGTCGTCAACTATGAGGAAATGGTTAAAGTTTGTTTCAGTTTGGTGATGACTGGACCATCCTCTATAAGGGGCTCTTTTAAGTTGTTGTGTATGGAGCTATTCAAATGAAAGTAAAAGATAGAAAATTATAATAAATGAACCCTTGAAGGCTTCTTTACCCATAAAGACGGTTTCTGACACCTCTGCAGCAGATGACTTTTAAATACAATATGAGCAATTTTTCTTTTTGCCACTATTATCTGTTTTCAACTTTATTCAATAATTTTACTTTCGTTTACACAGCTACCTTTCCTCTATTTGATCATGTCTGCCTAGTTATATGCAGTGCCAGTCATCTTTCTTTTACAAAACATTAATGAAAATACTCAAGATCTCGAATCCAGCAACCATTTTTGAGATTGTTCTCAAGTTTGCATTCTGATAAACCAGCTTCAATTTTCATGGACGTTCATTTAAAGGCAAATATCTAATATAAAGTAAGTTTGCAAATTAATCTCAAATACTTTACTTAATATTCATCGTTAAATATTGCATTTTTGAGTTCAAGTCTTAGAATATTCTCAAGAACGGTTATTTTCTTCATTAATTTGACGAGGTCTGTATGAAAAATGTGCGGACCTAGACCTCATCCAGGGGTTGAGAGTTCGAATCCCAGCTCGGCCTACATTCTTTCTGACGTTTGAAAAAGTCACTTTGACATGCGTCATTCATCAATGGTTTGTTTGTTTGGAGTTTAACGCCGCTTTCAACAGCTTTGGTCATATCACGGCGGTCTGTGCACCTACCCATGTTTTCCTGGCTTTCCCACACCAGTACTTACACAACATTCTTTCGAAGCCACGGACTACTTTCTCACATAGATCAGAGGTGAGAGGCAATGGAAAACATCGCCCGAAAGAATGTCGCCGCAACCGGGTATTCATCAATGGGATTACAGTCTATGTGGAAAAGCAGCCAGCTGCTTAGAAAGTATGTTGTGTTGAGTACTGGTATGCGAAGCAAGGTAATACATGAGTAGGCCGCCGTGATGTGAACAATTGTTGAAAATGGTGTTAAACCCAAATCAATCAATCATCCTATGCGAAAGCAAGGTAATACATGAGTAGGCCGCCGTGATGTGACTGAACAATTGTTGAAAATGGCGTTAAACCCAAATCAATCAATCATCTAAGACGACAGGTCAGTATCACCATTATAAATTTATATAAATCACCATGTTGTCAATAGTTCATCTGGAACACGTCACAGGTAATGTCCTTGGTTGGTCAATTTTCAAAGCTAGAATGCTTTCCAAATTTTTCTTGCCTAGCTGCTTCAACTGAAAAGTATACATTCAAGTATTAATTTAAATTGCTGGTTCAGACAAATATTTCTAAACATGGGAATGTGTCTTGAATGTTTAATTTTTCTGCCGAGTCATAGACTAATTAAAATGTGAAAAAACAACAGTAATTTAGTAGGACTCATTATTTTGGGAGAACACATCAAAGGACTCATTGATACAAATGTGTAAATGAAACAATGGTCTTGAATTTGTGCACACTGCTCCAGTAAAGATTTATGGAAACAATTTGTTTTTGATCTCCTGTGTTGAATCCCAGAAAGGGTTATACAAAAACCCATTAATCATTCTAAGGTGGTCCGTCGCTGTACGCAAGTAAATATTTTCCAATGATATATGATCAAATAAATGCTTTAAAATATTTCTGTTGATCTAAATATTGTGGGACAGAGAAAGGGTGAGAGATCTTCGTAACAGCATTTTGATTGCAATACAAATGAAATAATGCAAAATAAAAGTAAAATAATTTACTTACGAATATTCCAGAACACTTAATCCATCAACTAAACAGAAATAGATGCAAACTATCGCCGATATCGCATATATTCTGTGAAAACAGCATGTGTTGAAAAAGGCCGCCATCTTGATTTAAACAATTTTCCAAACGCCGATAGACTTTTTTAATGACGTCATACCACATGCCATTCATGACGTAACAAGATCAATGCATAACAAAAGTGACTTGTCGAAAGTAACAAATATGCAGAAAAGTTTTAAGACTTTAAACATAAATCAATTAAAAATATTACAGACCGTCGATGGGAGTGGTTGATAAATATGAGTTTATTCCAGATTTTCCTTAGATAATTAAATTACTTAAGAGACACTGTATAAATAACTTCACACTTAATATCCATTTGCACACTTAAATTAACTCTTTTTCACTTGCAGACGCATTCATCAGACGTAATGTGTTTTTCCCTTTCCAACAATGTTTCAAAATTAAAAGTTGGTTAGCTGAAAGTAAAACTTAAAACAAATGTTTGATAGTAGAGATATGTATACATGGTTTATGAATCGACTCAGAAATTACTTGGTTTCTCCTTTTTATTACAATGTTTTCAAAAGCTTGTTAGCTGAAAGAAAAACTAACAAAAAACAACTCCTCTTGATAGTCACCGTAAATCCAAAATATATATACGATGTTTGAATACACTCGAAAGGTAAGTGTTTCACCTCTTCTCACAATGTTTTTAAATGGTGTCTAGTTGTTTGTTTGAAGAATCTATAAAAATCTGGTCAAATTTGCAAAGAGGTGAAGATATGTAACACTTTTGAAGCATTTTTTAAATCTAGTTAATAACAATTGTCACCAATTCATTAATTTGGACTGATCAGAATATAAATGCTTTGGGAAAGTCCAACTTACTTTTACATAAATCCTGCCTGTCTAACATTCACGTGACCTATTGCGTCATAATTAAGTCACCGACCTTTGTTTAAAATGCTGGGGAGAGATTGAGCCACGTCATATGAAAACCCACATTATATATCAATGAACTATGATCACAGTTAATACTTCTATGTCAAGTTTTACATTAAGTCATTGTTTTCCCCCTGTGTAGTTAAAGCTGTGTGTGTGTGACTAGAGACCCTTAGAAGCAGACTGGGCAGGTTTATCAAGTTATATGAATATCGGCTGGTTGCAGAGACCAAATGTCATTTTTGTATGACATGACTCATTTGTGTAGGTTAAAAATAGGTTAGCTGCTAAGTTTTCCCGGGTAAATAAGTTGACCCTTACCAATTTGTAGAGGCATTTCTATGCATCTACAGCAAACACATTTTAAAAATATTGTGAGGAAAGGAGAAATTGCTATTTAAATTTCAATGGCTTTTTCATTTAGGATTGTACCTACTGATCTTGAATACCCCAGTGGGGAACTAAGGATTGTATACCATTTTTTTTTATTAAAGTTTTAGATTTTCTTTTGCATATTTTCTAAGTTTCAGAATCCAAGTTAGTAAAATGTTAAAGTATAAAATTCCTGCTATGAAAAAGTATAAGTTCTAGAAATCCTGCCAAAGTTTCATTAACTGGAGATTTTAAATATTATAAGATGAATTATTCCTAGTAGGAATATGAATTTCACCAATATTCCAGCTACAGTAAAGGGATTCCTGTTACTATAGCAGGAAACTTTTCCAGTATGAACAAATTTTCCCTGTAGGAAATTAGGTTTTTTCCATGTACGGTTACATTCCTGCAGGAAAAATTGATTCCTGCTAGATTCCTGGTACATTCCTACCAGGGTCCTGCTGGAATCCTGTTAAAATCTTCGTACGGGTGGTTATCCATTCAATTATAGAGATTTTCTGTTTTGACAAAATACGTTCAAAGTCGTCTGCTGCAGAATTGTTGTATGAGGGAAAGGGTTAAAGAGATTTTTCACATTTTTTTCTAGATATTTTTCAAAGTCGTCTGCTGCAGACTTATTGTATGTGGGAAAGGGTTAAGGTGCTGAGCGTGACCTATATTCACTTTAGTTAAGAAGTGTTACGTATAGGTTGAGGTCTGTAAGTAATCACTTCTCAAATTATAAGTGCTTGACTTATAATACTTAAGCTCACTAATTGTGTAGGGAATGAGACAACCCGGAAATTATCCAAAATATAATTTCAAGTTACATGTAGATGGAAAATTGTCTGATTGAAGTGTTGCAATTGCCTGTCAAAATTTATTCTGTATTAGATTGATTGGTGGTTTAATGCTGTTTCATTAATGTTTTAGTTATATCATGTTGACCTTAGCTTGCCTAACCCATGTGGTTCCTGGCTTTCTTTCACCAGTAGTTATACCCCCTTCGAAGAAGAGGGGATATAGGAGTCACTGTGTGGGGCAGTCTGTCTGTCTGTCAGTCGGAAGCCATATTTTGTCCGGCCTATTTCTTACAAACCACCGGGTGGAATTCAATTTTCTTTTACATGAAGCTTCTATACCAAGAGGAGATGTGCATATCCTAAAGGTGTTACAATTGCATGATATTTTACAGAGTTATGGCCCTTTTACTAATTAAGTTATGGTGTAGGTTAAGGTGCTGTTTAGGGGGTATTTATCATCTTCAGTGATAGTTCTAGTTTGTACAAATGTCTTTCTAAGCAACTGTCTACTATTTTCCACATAGACTATCTAATAGCCCATTGTCGGCAGATGAGTGTCACACTTGTCACCTTGACTTCTGTCAAAGGTCTGAAAGATTGCTGACCTTTCTTTGATTTGAATTAAAAACTGTTGGATTGACAGTCAGCTGTGTTGCTTGGTTTGAACCACACTCCCTGGATAAATGACAGCCGGCATTGCTTGGTGTGAACTCACAACCCCTGGATTGACAGCCCCCTTCCTTACTAACTGAACTACCGGGGCAAGTAAAGAGTAGAACTACATAATGCACTCTGAATGACAACAACAATTTGATATGATAAATATTTAAAGGTCAACATTTGATTGTTAAAAAGTTAATTGGTTATTATCTCAATTACCACTAATGGTAAGGGCGTGACCAAGTTTTAGCCCTTTCCCACATACAGTAAATTTACAGCAGAGCATTTCGAAAACATCTAAACAGTGTTATGGAAAAGTTCTATGAAAGGAAGATATATTTATTGATTTGAATGTATAAAAGTAATCATTTCTCCTTTCCCAGCAATGTTTCAAACTCCGTGTCAACAATACACTCAGGAAAAGCGTTAAAGTTAATAATAATTTCCCTTAATGAAAAACTATTTAACCCTTTCCCTCATATAGACATCTTCTGCAGCAGATGGCTTTTTGAAAACATAGTGACAAAAGGAGAAATTGCTCAAAACAAGCAATTTCACCTTTTGCCACAATGTTTTTCACTTTAAGTCATAGGTTATCCATTCAATTGAAGAGATTTTCTATTTTTTGACAAAATAAGTTCAAAGTCGTCTGCTGAAGAATTGTCGTATGAGGGAAAGGGTTAAATGCATATTCTATTGGAAGTAGATTGTTGGCCTAGTATCAATTAACCCTTTCTGAAAATCTGCAGCAGACGACTTTGAAAAAAACATACACAAATCTTTATGGAAACTCCCTTTAAATGATTTAAGAACAATAATTGAATAGATTTGAGAACATGGTTACGAAAAGAGAAACTGCTCGTTTTGAGCAATTTCTTCTTTTGTCGCCAGGTTTTTCAAAAAGCCGTCTTCTGCAAATGCGTCAGAAAGCGTCTATATGAGGGAAAGGGTTAAACTATTCAGCTGTCAAGGGTTTGCTGAAGATAGGTCAACATATGGTTCAATTAGGGAAATAGTTGAGCTGGATTTGGTACAAATTGATTGATTACAGTACCCTTTTCCACTTGCAGATGAATTTTGTCACATATGCAGCAAATATTGCAAACCAATCTTGAACTCATTGTACCCGGCTCGGCCAACTTTCTTTCCGATGATTGACAAAATAATAATTAATATTTAATATCAATGCGACATGCGTCATTCGTCTTCCACCAATGGGCTAAGTCTATGTGGAAAAGCAGCCGGTTGCTTGGGAAGAATGTTGTGTGGAATACTGGTGTGAGAAAACCAGGAAATGCATGAGTAGGTGAACTGGCCGCCGTGGTATAACTGAGAAATTGTTAAAAACTGCGTTAAACCCCAATCATTCAATCAATCAATGAACTCATTATAGCAGAAGGAGAAATTGGTCCTTATAATATTAGTAATTTCTCAAAATTGCCACATTATGTTTTAAATAATCTAACTTTCATTTATAGATATTTTAATTTCCAATTGTTTAATTGTCTAGATGTGTTCAAAGTCATCTGCTGCAGATTTGTTGTATACATGTGGGAAAGGGTTAATGCTGTTTTCAACATTATTTCAGTTAAATTAACCCTCTCCCTAATATAGATGCTTTCTGACGCCGAAGCAGATGGCTTTTTGAAAACATGGCGACAAAAGAAGAAATTGCTTAAAACGTTGACACCATGTTTTCAACTCTATTCAATAGCGTAAACATATATTTATAAATGGGCAATTTCTCCCGTTGACACCATGTTTTCAACTCTATTCAATAGTTAAACATTTATTTATAAATGCTTTCCATATTTTTACCCTGATGTTTTCAAAGTCGTCTGCTGCAGTTTGCTGTATGTGGGAAAGGTTTCATCACAGCAGCCAGTTAACCAGTACCAATGCTTTCTCACACCAACGCGGTCAACACTACTTTCTTCGTAGGAGCTAGCTAGACTAGCTTCTTTTCCACAGACATTTAAGCCGTTTGGTACTATCAGATAAATAACACATTATGACCAATGACTTTCCACACTCATTAATTGGAAAGAATGAATATCTCAAGATCATGGATTTGAACTTGTGCCACCTTAACCCTTTCCCTCCTATAGATGCGTTTTGAGTCACATCTGCAGCTGATGACTTTTGAAAACATTGTGACAAAAGGAGAAATTGCTCAAAACACAATGTTTTCAACTTTTTTCAGTAATTATATATTCCCACAATTAACACTTTCCCTCATACGACAATTCTGCAGCAGATGACTGAACATATTTTATCAAAAATAGGTTATCAATTCATGATAACCAGTATGACGAAAAGTGGAAAACATTGTGGCAAAACGAGAAATTGCTCATTTTGAGTAATTTCTTCCTTTGTCACTATATTTTCAAAAAGCTGTCTGCTACAGAGACGTCAGAAAGTGTCTATATGAGGGAAAAAGGGTTAAACCCTTTTGCACGTACAACAAATCTGCAGCAGATGACTTTGAGGACCTCTAGGCAAAAATATGGAAAATCTGTATAAATGTAAATGTAATTACTTAAAAGAGTTGAAAAGGTTAATTGGCAATTTAACCCTTTTACCACAAACTACAATTCTGCAGCAGACGACTTTGAAAATATCAAGACAAAAACTGCTAACATTGCTTTAAATTGAAGAATAAATACGTAGAGTTGAAAACATTGTAAAAGGTGAATTTGCTGAGTTTTGAGAAATTTCCACTTATGTCAAATATTTTCAAAAGTGACATCTGCTGCACTCTAGGGGCGTAACAGAAAGTGTCTTTATGTGGGAAATGGTTAAGGAGAAATTGCTTGTTATGAGCAATTTCTTCTTATGTCACAATGTTTTTATAAAAGTTTTCTGCAGCAGTTTGTGTCAAAATATGTCTATACAAGTGTGAAAGTGTTAACTGGCAGCCACAGTTGATACAGACAGATTCAGCTAAATGTGGAACATATATATGGTGACCTAAGTATAATTACCTACTGTATCACACAGATTTCAATGGCAAAATAATTATCACCATACAAAATTATTAATGAATTAATTACATTGATAAGATTGCCTCTTTATTATACACCCAGATACATAGTATATGGGGGCTATATAGGAGTCACACTTGTCGGTCCGTTTGTCGGTCCGTTGGTCTGTGGACATTTCTTGTGAACACTATTTCTCAGAAACCCTTGGTCAGAATTCAATATAACTTCACAAGAATGATTGATACCAAGCCCAGTTGTGCATATTGTCGGCGTGTTGCACTGGAATTATTTTTAAATGAGTTATGGCCCCTTGAATTTCTCATACATATGTATATTGTCAGGCACCAGCTTGGGGTATTCATCACCTTCAGTGATATTTCTAGTTTAACCATATCATATCACTATTATATATAGTTATAGTACTGTAATTAGGATACCCTGGGCCTCGTCAGTCGATGTCTTGAACACTGCAGATGAGTTCACCTCATAACTCAAAAACTGTCCTTTCAACATTTTCAAATGAAACTTGGTACACACGTTCCTACAGTACTGTAGGAACAATAGTCGCATGTCTATACCCTTTTTCAACTTAGAAAAAAGAAAGACGAATGTTGGCATTTGGGAAAGGGTTAATTGATATTATATTATGCAAACGATGCTTTTTAATTATACTACAAAATTATGTGCAAAAAAATACTACAAAAAACGTTTTGTGCAATTTCTTATTTTGTCAATATGTTTTCAAATAGCCTTCTGTTGCAGAGGCGTCAGAAAGGGTTAAAATGCTTCTGCAAGTGTGAATAATTCCATTTATCCAGATGTTATTAATGTTTCTCTATGGATCTTTCAACATAGACAACTCTGAACATAATCATATCAAGGAAAAGGATGACGTACAGTTCTAATAACCCTTTCACATCACGAAAGCAACAAATCGCAGCAGACGACTTTGATAACATATTGGCAAAAAAAAGGGAAAATCTAGAAATGAAAGTGTAATTACTGAAAAGAGTTGAAAACATTGTGGGCAATTTCTTCTTTTGACACAATGTTTTCAAACATCGTCTTCTGCAGATATGTCAAAATGCCCTTGCAAGTGGGAAAGGGTTAGTATAATCACCTGTATATCAAGAAGAAATTGATCATGATGAGCAATTTCGCCTTTTGCCACAATGTTTCCCACTTTTAGTCGTCGGTTATCCATTCAATTATAGAGATTTTCCATTTTTTGACAAAATATGTTCAAAGTCGTCTGCTGCAGAGTTGTTGCATGTGGAAAAGGGTTAATTCCGATTTTACACATTTTCTCTTTGTCTAACTTACAACACGGGCAACTCTGAAAATATCATATTATGGAAATGGACGAATAAAGAAAGTCTGAAAATATCATATTAACCCTTTTTGAAAACATAGTGACAAAAGAAGAAATTGCACAAAACGTGCAATTTCTCCTTTTGCCACAATGTTTTCCACTTTTTGTTATAGGTTATCCATTCAATTATGGAGATTTTTTATGTTTTGACAAAATTCGTTCAAAGTCATCTGCTGCAGAATTGTCGTATGAGGGAAAGGGTTAAATGACAAAATATGCCAACAATCGCATACCTCAGATAGAGTTCCGAAGTGTGTGAAGGATTTCATATCTTCTCTTTTTAAATAATATTTGGAGGTTGTCCTATTCTGCACAGATATTGATTATAATAACTCTTTCCCACATGCAGATGCAACTCGAAGCATCTGCAGCAGACATCTTTTAAAAAACACTGTGGTAAAAGAAGAATTTGCTCATTATGAGTTAAATTCCCCTTTTTGGCAATTTTTTTTTTTCAACTCTATTCAATAAATATACATTCATTTATGAGATTTTCAATATTATTTTTTAACCTAGATGTTTTCAAAGTGATCGACTGCTGCAGAATTGTTGAATTATGGGATAGGGTTAAGCTTCCTGTATTGAGACTACCAAAAACCCAATGTGGCATGTTCTACTTGAGGGTGGTGATATACTATATATACAGGGAAGTTTAATTAACCTGAGAAAGAAGTTTCACTTTTCATTTCAACTTAAACGTTTAATTTATATTGTGGGTACTTTGTCAGAAATGTCTTTTTGGTGGCGATTCCAAATAGTGCCCACAAATTTGATATATTTAACCCTTTCCCTCATACGACAATTCTGCAGCAGACAACTTTGAATTTTTTTTGTCCAAAAATAGAAAATCTCTATAATTGAATGGATAACTTATAACTAAAAGAGGAAAACATTGTGGCAAAAGGGGAAATTGCTCGAATAGAGCAATTTCTTCTTTTGTCACTATGTTTTCAAAAAGCAATCTGCTGCAGAGGCGTCAGAAAGCGTCTATATGAGGAAAAGGGTTAACACTTTCTGATGCTTTTGCAGCAGATGTCTTTTGAAAATATTGTGGCAATTTATATTTGTATGAAAAGATCTATCACATTTTCTGCAGATTATTTCAAAGCCGTCTGCTGCAGATTTGTTGTATCATTATGTGGGAAAGGGTTTATCTTAAAAAAAAGGGGTATTATTTATCTAAAAAAGTGGTATTATATCTAAAAAAAAGTGGTGTTATATCTAAAAAAAGTGGATGTCAATTTTTGATATCAAGTTTAAAAAATTATGTGCAAAGGAGAAATTACTTTTCTTGGACAGTAACCTAAGCCGAGTCCAGGTAGCTCAGTTGGTAGCGACGCGGGCTGTCAATCCAGGGGTTGTGAGTTCGAATCCCGGCTCGGCCAACTTTCTTTCCGACGATTGACAAAAGTCAATGTGACATGCGTCGTTCGTCTTTCACCAATGGGCCAAGTCTACGTGGAAAAGCAGCCAGTTGCTTGGGAAGATTGTTGTGTGGAGGGAGTACTGGTGTGAGAAAACCAGGAAATGCATGAGTAGGTGAACTGGCCGCCGTGATATAACTGAGAAATTGTTAAAAACGGCGTTAAACCCCAATTAATCAATCAATTAAACAGTAACTCTTTGCCCACAATGTTTTCAAAATTTAGTTGTTAACCCTTTCCCTCATACGACAATTCTGCAGCAGACGACTTTGAACATATTTTGTCAAAACATAGAAAATCTCCATAATTGAATGGATAACCTATGACAAAAAGTGGAAAACATTGTGGCAAAAGGAGAAATTGCACGTTTTGTGCAATTTCTTTTTTTGTCACTATGTTTTCAAAAAGCCGTCTGCTGCAGAGGCATCAGAAAGCGTCTATATGAGGGAATGGGTTAATAGCAGAGACGTCGTAATATAAATTGTATTTATTTATAACCTTGGGTAGTATATATTATAGTAGTTGTAATAAACAATAGGTGCATTGAGTGTGTGTGTGGGTTTTAATGAATGGATTTTGGTATAAAATGTTTCTCAAATATTGAACAACTATTAAATTGGATTTAGAACCAAAGTTTATGACAGATTGTGGTAGAGTTATAGATATTGAGGTTTAAAAGGAGGAGGTATATCACACGGTAGGCTTTTAATTATGAACTTTATTTTTGTAATGTAGAAAAATTGAAAACCAGTACATTTTATTTTTTACCCTTTCCTTCATACGACAATTCTGCAGCAGACGATTTTTGTGGCGATTGGTTTGACAATCGCCACAATGCTAACAGAAACAACAACAACGAAAAATATTTATATAGTCGGTTTTGAACAATCGGTTGATATTTTTTTACCTTACTGCAAACTAATTTACTCACATCCGTTATAGTTCCATCATTGATGCAGAGACGTGATTAATAATAATTATGTCAGTGCTACTTTGGTACCGGATTGTTACTAATATTTATCGAGACATTATCTACATAGAGTTAAAATATGTAAATATTATCTTCGTCATGATTTGGCAGATAATAAATATCATTGCGCGTTCTGCCTTGCAAATAACGGCAACTCTGATGATACTCAAATCTGGAAATTCCAAAAGGTTCTATAAATAACTCGCGAGACCAAAAACCAGAAGAGCTTGTAAATCTCAATATTATAAACGCTTTATTTTGTATTTGTTTAAATATATGAAAGCGTCTAGATGATAAGACTGGTTTACAAAGGTTTAAAGGACACACGATGTCAGTGTGTACACACGTTATGTATACACGTCTGCACGTTCTAGAGTCAATTAGCAATCAATGCTGACAGTGTTACTAAGCCTAATTTAGTTTGGAGATCGAGCATTATAATATATGCCTATATTTTTATAAATTGAACAGTTTGGCAAATAGTGAAATTGTGCTTTTGGAGCATTGTTTTGTGTTTGTTTTTGCACTCACATTATTCGAAGCAGTTTAACAACCTCAGAGACATAGAAATACATTGTGTTTATAATGTCTCTGACAACCCTCAATCATGCAATGTGAAGGGACTAAATTGAACAAACCTGTTTAATATCGGACATCATTGAAACAAACACCAAACTAATGGATACTGTTTTCTCTCCTTTCTTGATAATTTAGTCATTTCTAAAATATATTTTATTTTAATATGGCCTAGCGACCTGGTGATAAACATGTGATTACCCGAACAATTTAGATTACAAATAGCCATTCTAATGAGCTAAAACGGTAGTCTATCGAATACCAACTAGATTTTTCATAACTTTGGAATGGCCTAATTTTGAACACATCATGACCCATTTCAGAACGTAACTAAATAATCACCAAGACAACATTCTGGCAAACTAACATTATTCTACTGCAGGGGTGATACATTCTCAAATATACCCGCACCAGAGTCATCGCAAGCCCTACACCGATATACTGCTTGTTACTTTGCAGGATTTTCCATACGATCGCCACTACAGTGCCATTGGCGCTTTGATTAACATATTTTGTCAAAAAAAAAGAATATCTCTTCTATAATTGAATGGATAACCTAATAATGACTAAAAGTGGAAAACATTGTGGCAAAAGGAGAAACTGTTGTTTTGAGCAATTTCTTCTTTTGTCAATATGTTTTTAGAAAGCCGTCTGCTGCAGAGGCGTCAGAAAGGGTTAATTAATTTCAAAAATGTGTTTAAACAAGTTCGCTTTATAGTTACATTCTTGCAGTACTGTGAGTTAACCTCTTGAAAAGTCAACTGTTTGCCCTTTTCCGCATACAGACGCTTTCTAATGCCTCTGCAGCAGACTGCTTTTGAAAACAATTTGGTGAAACAGAAATTGCACATGATGAGCAATTTCTCCATTTGTCACATGTTTTCAACTTCATCCAATGATTATACTTTCACTTACAGAAATCTTTCACATTTTTATCCAGGTGTTTTCTAAGTCATCTGCTGCAGATTTGTTGTATGTGGGAAAGGGTTAGTTAATTAACTGTTTACCTAGTATAATATAATGTATGATGATTTAAGCGCTGTCTTAATATACTCATTTCAATGTTTTGAAATTCTGTTTGAAAGGAATATCGATAATGTCTTAACCCTTTCCCTCATATAGACGCTTTCTGACGCCTCTGCAGCAGACGGCTTTCTGAAAACATAGTGACAAAAGAAGAAATTGCACAAAACGTGCAATTTCTCCTTTTTCCACAATGTTTTCCACTTTTTGTCATAGGTTATCCATTCAATTATTGAGATTTTCTATGTTTTGACAAAATACGTTGTAAGTCGTCTGCTGCAGAAATGTCGTATCAGGGAAAGGGTTAAAAAGCGGAAGTAAATTTGTGATACTGAATATGAAAACCCTTCAGGAAAAGGAGAAATTGCAAAACTTTAGTTATTTCCTCTTTTTTTACCAATATAATCCAAAGCTGTCTGCTTAACCCTTTCCCACCTGCAGATGCATTTGACGCGATTATGCAGCAGACGACTTTTGAAAATATTGTGGCCAAAGGTGGAGTTGCTCATGATGAGCAGTTTTTCCTTTGGCCACAATGATTTCAACTTTATTTAACAATAAAGCTGTCTTTTATTGAGTTTTTTCAGGTTTTAATCACTATGTTTTCAAAGTCGTCTGCTGCAGATATGTGGGAATGGGTTAAAAGATTTCATTTTAGGTTAATGTCATAGGGGAAATTATGTCTATTCGTTCAGCAGGAGAATTAAGAAACGGTCAAAATGTCTGATGCAGAATTAACCCTTTCCTTCATATAGACGCTTTCTGACGCCTATGCAGCAGACAGCTTTTTGAAAACATAGTGACGAAAGAAGAAATTGCTCAAAACAAGCAATTTCTCCTTTTGCCACAATGTTTTCCACTTTTAGTCATAGGTTATCCATTCAATTATAGAGATTTTCCATTTTTTGACAAAATATGTTCAAAGTCGTCTGCTGCAGAATTGTCGTATGTGGGAAAGGGTTAAATAGTATTTCCCAAAAGATGTCATGTAAATTGTCTTCATTTATGCTGTAGTGACTAGAAGCAGCCTCGTAATTTATCGTCCTTTCTCTTTTCAGTGGCGCATGAATCGACGTCATATTGTGAATGAATCCTCCGAGTCTATAAATAGAGTGGTATATCATCGTCATCAGGATAGAAAACGAACAAACGAACCTGGAAAAACCAAGCAGCCGGTCAACCATAATGGTCCTGTGAATAGAGGTAGGTTTTGGACCCTTTAGCCGGTACAGACTACTGTTTGAAACATTGAGGGAAAAGGAGAAAATTATCATTATAAATCGTTGAGAATAAAGAGGACATTGCTTAACCCTTTCCCTCATACAACAAGTCTGCAGCAGACAACTTTGAACATATTTTGTCAAAAATAGATAATCTCTTTAATTGAATGGATAACTAAAAGTTGAAAACATTGTGGCAAAAGGAGAAATTGCTTGTTTTGAGCAATTTCTTCTTTTGTCGCTATGTTTTCAAAAAGCTGTCTGCTGCAGAGGCGTCAGAGAGCGTCTATATGAGGGAAAGGGTTAAAAGGAGCAAATTTTCCTTTTCCTACAATGTTTTCTACTCTTTGTCAATAGTAATTATATCCCAGATACATAGTATGTGGGGGCTATATAGGAGTCACGCTTGTCAGTTGGTCCGTTGCTCTGTAGACAATTCTTGTGAACATTATTTCTCAGCAACCCTTGGTCAGAATTCCATATAACTTACAAGAATGATTGATACCAAGCCTAGTTGTGCATATTGTCGGCGTGTTGCACTGGAATTATTTTTAAATGAGTTATGGCGCCTTGAATTTCTCATACATATGTATATTGTCAGGCAACAGCTGGGGGTATTCATCACCTTCAGTGATATTTCTAGTTTGAAGCTTCCTCATGTGACATTAATTTCCTCAGATGTTTTTAAAGCCAAAGCCAATAGACATATTATATCTAATAAACAGATAAATGTTTTAGGAAGCAAATACATACTTTATGAAGTACATCACAGATTTATGTGACTGATAAAACAAACAACATTGTCCGAATTATACTCATTGAAAATATGATCAATCATTTCCTATGGTGTTTTCAGGTATTTCTTGGACTTTGTACGAGAATGTATATCTCTGAAAGATGGGAATGATTATATTTTGTTTTTACTTTGTTTCCAGGTTCAAGTGTTAGTTCTCATAGTGATGAATATGCAGGTGTAACGATCAATTTTACTACAACAACAACATGCAAAGGTAGGTAACTCCGAAGGATAGATTGGGGATTTATTTTGTCACAGTTATCTCTCTTTACTTTCCTTTTTTTTTTCTCATTGGATATTTTTTTAAAATCACTGTATGTTTTTTTTCATCACGATATACGTTTATCATCAAACTGTATTTAAAGAAGTAGTGAATCATACGGACATACTATTATGGGTGATGAAATATGATGCAAGATCTGTTAAATTTGGAAATGTTAAAACTTTCTCACATGAAGACGTATTTTGATGTATCTGAAAAAGACCAATTTCTATAAATGAAAAAAAAAATACATTCTGAGTACTCTTTTAACCCTTTCCCTCATACGGCAATTCTGCAGCAGACGACTTTGAACGTATTTTGACAAAACATAGAAAATCTCCATAATTGAATGGATAACCTATGACAAAAAGTGGAAAACATTGTGGCAAAAGGAGAAATTGCACGTTTTGTGCAATTTCTTCTTTTGTCACTATGTTTTCAAAAAGCCGTCTGCTGCAGAGGCGTCAGAAAACGTCTATATGAGGGAAAGGGTTAAGCCATTGTGGCATAAGGAAAAAAATCTTATTATGAACAATTTATCTTTTGCCACAATGATTTCAAATGCTGATGAGTCAAAATGCATCTTTTTGTTTGAAAGTGGTAATTCTTAGCCTTTGAATACGGAATGTACCAGAACTCTTCTTTATGAGGGTATGTCAAATCCGCACATCCTTATGAAAAAAACCTCAAACCCAATGTTGTGGGTACTGAAAATAATCGTCTCACTGAGACGATTCTTTTGTGTGTCACACCACATAGGGTTTAAACAAGTATTAAAGAAATATTGTTGGGAAAAGGCCAATTTACTTCTCCTTATCTTGTCCTATGTGTAGAAAAATTCTGAAGAAAAAATATAATGCCGACACATGCAAGGCTGATTTTAAAAAAAATCTGATGCTGAATATCAAACATTGGTTTTTTAGACCAATATTGTTTAGCCGACTTGTCTGTCGAATCATTGCTACTTTTAGGGATCAATTATAATTTAATTACAACGTGTTATATAATACATTATAGAAGTATGCTCTTTTTTTGCATGTTCTTAGTGCATGAGTATACTCATATCTATTCAACCCTATCTTTAATAAACAGGAAATCTGCAGCAGAAGAATTTACAAAACATTTCCTTAAAAACATAGAAAAAATCTCTATGAATGAAATTGATTTTTTTTTTTTGTAGATTTGAAAACATTGTGACCATTGGAGTAATTGCTTAGCCTGCTCTAGATGCATGAAAATCCATCTAGACGACTTTTGATTCCTCTGCAGCAGACAACTTTTGAATTCATTGTGGAATAAAGGAGAAATTGCTTAAAAATAAACAATTTCTCATGTTTCAACAATTTCTTTTTCAAAATCTGTATCAAATTTATCCTGCCATGTTGCTGCATGTGGCATGTTTTTCTTGAGATATTTTCAAAGGAGATGACTTAACCCTTTCCCACATATAGATACTTTCTGACGCCTTTGCAGCAGATTACTTTTGAAAACATTCTGACAAAAGGAGAAATTGCTCTAAACGAGCAATTTCTTCTTTTGCCATAATGTGTTCAACCTTTTTCAGTGATTATATTATTAAACTACATTTTGAGTTATTTTCTGTGTTTTTCAAAGTCGTTTGCTGCAGATTTGTTGTATGTGGGAAAGGGTTAAGATATTGTATGGAAAAATATGAGCTGTGCTTTGCATGAGATTACATTATATTGTCAATAGGTCTTCAACTAACAGTAAATGCCTTACATTAGGGACTACATAATCAGAAGTCAAGATAAAGAGGGTTATTCAGCACTTTCCCCACACAATTTCTCTCTTATCCAACTAATACCTATGCTGTGGGTACTCAAAAGAATCGTCTCACTGAGATGATTCTTTTGAGTACCCGCAACATAGGGTTTAACCCTTTCGTTCATATAGACACTTTTTGACGTTTCTGCAGCAGACAGCTTTTTGAAAACATAGTGACAAAAGAAGAAATGGCTCAAAACGAGCAATTTCTCCTTTTGCCACAACGTTTATTTGTTGATAAAATCTGTTCAAAGTCGTCTGCTGCAGAATTGTCGTATGAGGGAAAGGGTTAAGGGTCAAATGACGATTTGAGAACAAGCAAAACGCTGCTTATCTCGAGCTCTGCAGAATTATTGTGTCCACGTAACCTTGGCAGGGAGATACATAGCGATCATTTCTAATCGTCTATCTACATGTCAGTCTGTCACAATGTCACCTACTGACAAATTGGCAGTTGACATGACATGTGTCTTTCTTTGAACACTCTTGTATTTCTTTCCATTGATATATTGTCTTTTGTTTAATGAGTTTGCTTTATTATTAACAGACTAAACTATTTTCAAGGTATAGGAGCAAAAACACCCGCCCATATTACAAGCCTAAACCCTATTGTAGTTATTAGTTGCTAGCACCTTATAGACAATTTATAAACCTGACAGTGAACTTCATGTACAAAGATGTGATATTATTATAATGAGCCCATACAATTTCTGTTAAAGTTGGTGATTTTCTTTCTGGACATACATTGAGGGCTTGGCGTGAAACGGTTGTAACTAAAGACCTATTTTGAAAACCCTGGTTTAATTAGGGGCAATTTTGACCCCTTTGTAAACAATGCAAATTTAGGTGCCATTGCTCAGAACGAGCAATGGCACCTAAATTTCCATTGTTTACCAAGAAAAATGATTTAACGCTTTTAAAGACTTTATTGCGAGGTGATTAACCTTGGTAACAAAATACCAATTTTAGTTACAACCGTTTCACGCCAAGCCCTCGACATGCCCGTGTGGTTTGGGGCCACTCAATAAGAATGGCAGCCACAGTCTGACCTTGCTTGAACCGTACGAGCCTGCTAAATGGGTCTGAATGATTGGAGCCAATGCAACTCTTGAGCTCCATCGGTTGGGGTCGTATTGGTTTCATAATTTATACCTTTTTATCTCGATCTAAGAGTTTCAGCTGACCAACAAGTGACATGTAAATTATGAAGAAAAGTGATGTTATTTACTTTGAAAGAACATAAAAGTGAAGTGATAATCTATATTGAGACCAGCATTTTCCTTGTTGTTGTGTGTGTTTTTTGTAAGCTGCTATTTGTCAGAAAGTCTATAATCATTTTGATATCTACGGGGAAACTATGAAAGCAAGAATTGCGAAATTGTTGATGTAATTAGTTTGTAATCCCGAGTATAATGATATATAACCAAGAAACACAAACTATCCCTTTGCTGTACCATATTATTTCCTCTTTCACACATACAGATACATCCCAAACAAATGACTTTTGAATATACTGTGGCAAAAATTAACCCTTTCCCTCATATAGACGCTTTCTGACGCCTCTGCAGCAGATGGCTTTTTGAAAACATAGTGACTAAAGAAGAAATTGCTCAATTTCTCCTTTTGTCACAATGTTTTCCACTTTTAGTCATGGGTCATTCATTCAATTATAGAGATTTTCCATTTTTAAAGTTAAAGGAGAAACTGCTTTTTATGAATAATTTAAGCTTTTCCAGCAATATTTTTGACTATTCAATAAGAATTATAGTTACATTAATTTTAGAGTATTTTACATAATTGCCTAGATGTTTTCAAAGTCTTTGATACTATATTTGTTGTATGTGGGAAAGGGTTAAATAGTTATGCTTTCCTTTATAATGTACTATCCAAATATACCCTAGAAAAGTGCTTGGTGCATTAATTATGAAATAGTAGAATTTTAAGACAGTGATCAAATACCTGAATATCATTTAACCCTTTCCCACATATAGATGCTTTCTGAAGTCTCTGCAGCAGATGGCTTTTTGAAAACATAGTGACAAAAGAAGAAATTGCTCAAAACGAGCAATTTCTCCTCTTGCCACAATGTTTTTCCAATTTTATAGTCAATTAGGTTATCCATTCAATTATTGAGATTTTCTATTTTTTGACAAAATATGTTGAAAGTCGTCTGCTGCAGAATTGTTATATGAGGGAAAGGGATAAAGTTGTGTCATAATCTTATAATAATTATAAAATAATGGTTTTGTTATAGAATTGAAAATATTGTACTAAAAGGATGAACTTCTACTTTTTCCACAATGTTTTCTAATATTGTCTGTTGCAAAGTCAACACAAATATAATCCGCATATGGGAAAGTGTTTCACTGGCATAAGTTAATATTGTCCGCTGCAAATTAAAAGTCATCCAAAATATAGTCTGTATATTCGGTTGGGAAAGAGTTCCCTGGCATAAGTCCATCTTGTTCTTTATATGGAAATTTGAATAATGGCAGATTTATAGTGCCGGTTCTATATATGTCTTATTAATGGTCTTAACCATTTCCCTCATATAGATGCTTTCTGACGCTTCTGCAGCAGAAGGCTTTTTGAAAACATAGTGACAAATGAAGAAATTGCACAAAACGTGCAATTTCTCCTTTTGACACAATGTTTTCCACTTTTTGTCATAGGTTATCCATTCAATTATGGAGATTTTTCTATGTTTTGACAAAATATGTTCAAAGTCGTCTGCTGCAGAATTGTCGTATGAGGGAAAGGGTTAATTTATATGTTTTTAAGTCTAGAGGCCACATTGAAAATAAACTATCTTTTGACTCAGTTTAAAAAAAGGTCTCTCAAGGTTTTTGTTATTTATTATGCAACCAAAACCATTTCCTGTATACATACAAAAACACTGCAGTAGGCTTCTTTCAGAGCATCTAGGCTTAATTATGGAAATTCTCTGTTAATAAAGCATAATAATTGTATAAAGTTTAAAGCATTGTGGCAAAATTTGACTTCTGCAGATGCTACACAATGCCTCAACATTGTGGGAAAGGGTTAAAAAGCAAATTAGATAATTGATAAATTTAAAAAAGTTACCTAACCATGCTTTAACCCTTTCCCATAAACAAGAAATTAGCATCAGATGAGTTCGAAAACATCAAGCAATTCTATAAACTATGCAAAATCTCTATAAATTATAAGGTATAACTATCAAATGAAGAAATTGCTCCTTTCTACTTGTGTCACATTGTTTTCGATACTGTTGTCTGCTGCATTATAGCATCAGAAAACATCTGTATATGGGAAAGGGATAACTGAAGTTGATAATTAAAGTTAATTAACCCTTTCCCACATACAACAAATCTGAAGCAGACGACTTTGAACAATTTTACACACAAAAATAGAAAATCTCTATAAATAATGGTATAATTATTGAAATTAGTTGAAAACTTTGTGGCAAAAGGAGAAATTGCTTGTTTTGAGCAATTTCTCTTTTTGTCACAATGTTTTCAAAAGTTGCCTGCTGCAGAGACGTCAGAAAGCGACTTGCAACTTTTGAAAACATTTTGACAAGAGGGGAAATTGTAAATAATGAGCAATTTCTTCATTTTCGCAATGTTTTCAACTGGACCTAATAATTTGGCTTTTATTTGAAGAGATTTCCATATTTTTGCATTGATGTTTTCAGAGTCATCCTCTGCAGATTTAGTGTATGTGGGAAAGGGTTAATTCTAAATTGATATGTCTATATATGTGATGAAATTAGAAGTTATGGTAGGTGTTTAAAAGCAATAAGCAGGATTTAGCCGCTATATCGATCCAGATAATGATAGCGATTACGCCTCTACAACAGAAAGCTTTTGAAAATATTGTGTCTAAAAATTAAATTGCTCAAGAGGATCGTGTAATTTCTGCTTTTTCGGCAACGTTTTCAACTCTTTTTTAAAAATATTGATACAAAAATATGTTTTCAGTTTCGATCTATCTTCATCAGACAAAATACATTGATTCTTTCAGTCAACCACTTTGTTAGAATTTGCATTTTGAAGAAAAAGTAATGCTTTAATGTCGCCCTCAGGTTAGTTAACCCTTTCCCTCATATTGACGCTTTCTGACGCCTCTGCAGCAGACGGATTTTTGAAAACATACGGTAGTGACAAAAGAAGAAATTGCTCAAAACAAGCAATTTCTCCTTTTGCCACAATGTTTTTCACATTTATTCATAGCTCATCCATTCAATTATAGAGATTTTCCATTGTTTGACAAAATATGTTCAACGTCGTCTGCTGCAGAATTGTCGTATGAGGGAAAGGGTTAACCCACACTACAACAAATCTCCAGTAGACGACTTTGAAAAAATCCAGGCCAAAATATGCAATTTAATCTCAATAATGAAAGTATAATGATTGAAAAAATTTGTAAACAGTGTGACGAATGGAGAAAGCGCTTGGTATGAGCAATTTCGGATTTAGTCACAATGTTTTTACAAAAGTCGTCTGCTGCAGATGCGTTTTATAAAGAATGTGTCAGGTGAGTTATAACTTATAAGGGTTAATGAAAACCTATTGTCAGCAAATATTTATACAAGAAGTAGTTATGTTGCTGGCTGACACTTATAAGTCCCCTTCAGGCTTCACCTGAGACTTTAAACATAGATGTATAATCAGAGGACAAGATAAGAGGGAGTGAACATGTCTTTTTCCCACAATATCTCTCTTATTACTAAACCAAACCCTATGTTGTGGGTACTCAACAGCATTTATATCCAATCACCCTCACAGTTCACATACTCATGCGTCCTGGGTGAATCAACCGAACTATGCGATAGGACTGAAAACAGTGTGGTAAGAGTAGCCATTGCCCATCGTGCTTTCAATGGTCGTTTTGATTGCGTTGTTGGGTTTTATAGGCCGTTTACAACAGCATTTATGTTAAATACCCCTCACTGCTCACACACACATGCTTCCTGGGTGAATCAACCCATCTACGCGATAGGACTGAAAACAGTGTGGTATAAGGAACCATTGCTCATCATGTTTTCAAAGGTAGTTTTGAGTGCACTGTACGGAGTTTCAGGCCGTTTTCAACAGCATTTATGTCCAATCACCCCCACAGTTCACATACTTAATGCATCTTGGGCGAATCAAGCCAACTATGCAATAGGACTGATTTTTTTGAGTACCCACAACATGGGGTTTGAGTTTGACAAATAAGGATTTTAGAACAATATTGCCATGAATGCCCCTAATATCTAGAGCTCTGTGTAATTATTGGAGCTCATTATGGTGGGATTAACCCTTTCCCTCATACGACAATTCAGCAGCAGACGACTTTGAACGTATTTTGTCAGATGGATAACCTATGACTAAAAGTGGAAAACATTGTGACAAAAGGAGAAATTGCACGTTCTGTGCAATTTCTTCTTTTGTCACTATGTTTTCAAAACGCCGTCTGCTTTAACCCTTTCCCTCATACGACAATTCAGCAGCAGACGACTTTGAACGTATGTTGTCAAAAAATGGAAAATCTCTATAACTGAATGGATAACCTATGACAAAAAGTGGAAAACATTGTGGCAAAAGGAGAAATTGCACGTTTTGTGCAATTTCTTCTTTTGTCACTATGTTTTCAAAAAGCCGTCTGCTGCAGATGCGTTAGAATGCGTCTGCAGGTGGGAAGGGGTTAAGCATAGCGACAAGACTTGACACGGGTGTCAGGGTAAATGGACCAATAGAGCTGTTCACCTAAGCTACCCAGGAAATGGCGCATTTTAATACAACAGTTCTGTAGCAGACTTTGAAAACATATTGACAAAAACGTGAAAAACCTCCTTAAATGAGTTTAATTATAAAAAATTTAGAGTTGAAAACATTGTGGCATAAGGGGAAATTGCTCATTTTGAGTAATTTCTTCCTTTGTCGCCATGTTTTCAAATAGCTGTCTGCTGCAGAGGCATCAGAAAACATCTATAGGTGGGAAAGGGTTGATTGTTTTAGCATGCAGATAGACTGTGATTTGGACATTCATGTTCTTCTAAGCTTTAGGCATGTGTATTATAATACTTTATTAAGATTTCACAAACCTTATAAAGATTGCGCTAGCTTAATTGCAAGGTTGCAATTGGAACAATAGCAATCTTCCATTTATAGAGATTATTCACATTTTATTTAGGACCTAGGGATTTTCGAAGTGATCAACTTCAGATTTGTTGTATGTAGGTAAGGGTTAATGCACCAGGACTGTACTGTCCAATGATAACTTAAATTATCAACCTTTCATTTTGGCCATCAGGGTTACTTAAATGCTTCATCTTTTGCCACATACAACATATTTGCAGCCGATATAACTTTGAAAATATCTACGCAAAAATGTAAATAAATGCTATAAATGATTTAAGAACAATTATTGAAACAAGTTGAAAACATTATGGCAAAGGGAGAAGTTACTCAAACTTTTGCCATACAATTTTCAAAAGTTGTCAGCTGCAGCCGGATCAGAAAGCATCTGTATTTAAAAAAGGGTTAGGTTTGGTGTTAATGTTTTGCATTTAAGTATGCATCAAGCCCTCAGCCGGCCACCATTTTAACTCTTGTTAATACAATCCTCTCTGTTCTGAAATTCTTATGTATACAATTAAACAAATGACAATTGAAAGCTTTAACCCATTACTTCACACAGACGACATTTGGCACCTGCTGTTGCAGACGACTTTTGAAAACATTGCAATAAAAGGTGAAATTGCTCAAAATGAGCAATTTCACCTTTTATTGCAATATTTTCAACTCTTTATCAATATATTTTTTTCAGTTTTCTAGATTGGTGAAATTGTTTGTTTGATGATTGTAAAGCAGACGACTTTTGCAAAACCCATGTGAAGTAATGGGTTAAATTCAAGATAATAAAGTAACATCATAGTGAAAAAAGCAAAATAGCATAATACGGATCATACATGTAATTTGCCTTTTCCATAATGATTGTAAGGACATTAACCCCTTTCCCTCATACAACAAATCTGCAGCAGACAACTTTGAACATATTTTGTCCAAAAATAAAACAATCTCTATAATTGAATGGATAACCTAAAAGTGGAAAACATTGTGGCAAAAGGAGAAATTGCTCGTTTTGAGCAATTTCTTCTTTTGTCCCTATGTTTTCAAAAAGCCGTCTGCTGCAGAGGCGTCTGAAAGCAACTATATGAGGGAAAGCCTCAAAGGGTTAAATTGTGTTTCTATATGGGTGGTGACAGGTCAGGTCTGTGACATTATTCAACTGACATGTTAAACTTAGCCTTTGACATGCCATGCAGGATGAGAAATCTACCTCTGGGGCTAAACATGTAAATGTTTTCTCTGACCATTTCCCACTTGCAACAAATCAATTGACTTTGTAAACTTATAAAAAGGCAAATTTATGAAAGATTTCAATTGCAATGTCAGAAAAGGGTGGAAAATATTGTGAGGAAAGAAACATGCTGCATTATGAAGCTGCATTTTGGAAAGTGTGTTACATTTGGACCCCATCGCATTTATATGTGTCTGTGGTAATAGTTTAAGTTTATATAAGACATATCTGCAGCAGCCGACTTTGAAAATATTTTGTCCAAAACATGGAAACTTAATGCTATGAATGAAAGAACAATTATTGAATAAAGTTGAAAATATTTCGGCAAACGGAGAAATTTCTCAATATGAGCAATTTCTCCTTTCGCCACAATGTTTTCAAAAAGACGTCTGCTGTTTATATAAGCCTCAGAAAGCGTCTGTATGTGGGAAAGGGTTACATCTAATGATGAATTAACTGTTAAGATACAGCTGACCCAGAAACCTGAGCGATCATTTGTCATTTATATAACACCAAACTCAGCCAGCTAAATTGTATAGATACATTTGTCCTGACATGGTGTGGTGTTTTTCTATAGTCAACTTCTATAAAAAACATATTTTCTTTTCTTATGAAAAGATTTAAACATTTGTTTAAAAACCAGAGGAATTATTTTGATTCAAAGTTAACCCCTTTCCCACTTACGACAATTCTGCAACAGAAGACTTTGAACATATTTTGTCAAAACACAGAAAAACTCTATAAATGAATAGATAACCAGTAGCTTATATGACTAAAAGTGGAAAATATTTTGGCAAAAGGAGAAAATTTGCTCGTTTTGAGCAATTTCTTCTTTTGTCACTATGTTTTCAAAAAGCTGTCTGCTGCGGAGGCCTCAGAAAGATTCTTTTTAAAAGAAAGGGTTAACAACAATTGGGATCTTCTCATAATTTACCAATTTTTTGAAGAAGTTGAAACATGGGTTTTGAAATGGTTTATGTCTTAGTTTGGACGTGGCGATGGATTATGTTTTCTTGTGCAGACAGGCATCAAATTTCTTTTCTGCTCAGTAACTTTAGTCCGACCAGAAGATTTCTAAGAAATTTCACGAGAGAATTAATAGCTTTGTTGGCATTTTAAAGTTAGAAACAGAAAGTACCTGGGATCACTCTAGTCAACTTCACCTGTCACTGTTACTATGAAAAGAAAAGACTTTTCTACTGAATAGCTTGAATTGGTCATAACATTCTATAAGCAAACATCATAGGTTGATAGTCAAAGTCAAGTCCTGGCTTGGGAATGTGTATAATGTGTCACTAAGGTCAAGGTCACTCTTGCTTAAAATCCTAAAATCATTTCCACTTTTATAATAACTTGTGTTTGGCATGAAATTCCATAAGTGATACTTTACATCAAGTCCTAGATCGGGTTTGTATTTTTGGGGAATATCAATGGCAATTAAACCTTTCCCTCATATAGACGCTTTCTGACGTCTCTGCAGCAGACAACGTTTTGAAAACATAGTGACAATAGGAGAAATTGCTCAAATCGAGCAATTTCTCCTATTGCCACAATGTTTTCCACTTTTAGTCATAGGTTATCCATACAATTGTAGAGATTTTCTATTTTTGGACAAAATATGTTCAAAGTCGTCTGCTGCAGAATTGTCGTATGAGGGGAAGGGTTAATTTGTTGATCTAAGTTGGCATGGCATTTTCTGAGCAAACGGCATTGACAGATATCTCATTTCGAGCCTTGGAGTGGTGTAGTGGTAGAGCATCTGCCTTGGGTGCAGGTGATCATATTGGTAGGAATGGCTTTTGATCCTGCCTAAATGGTGCTCAGGTGTCAGTATAAATGGACCAGCAGTACTTATAATTAACCCTTTCCCTCATATGACAATTTTGCAGCAGACGACTGAACATATTTTGTCAAAAAATAGAAAATCTCTATAAATGAATGGATAACCTATGACTGAAAGTGGAAAACATAGTGACAAAAGGAGAAATTGCTCGTTTTGAGCAAATTCTTCTTTTGTCACTATGATTTCAAAAGTCCGTCTGCTGCAGAGGCGTCAGAAAGCGTCTATATGAGGGAAAAGTTTAATCCAGGAAGCAGTGGGATGTAAATGAAAAGCTGTTAAAAGTGGTGTCAAACACCAAACAAACAAATCACGCTTAATTGGCATTCAGTCTCAATGTCAAGATTATTGTTTCTTAACCCTTTCCCTCATATAGACGCTTTCTGACGCCTCTGCAGCAGACGACTTCTTGAAAACATAGTGACAAAAGAAGAAATTGCACAAAACGTGCAATTTCTCCTTTTGCCACAATGTTTTCCACTTTTTGTCATAGGTTATCCATTCAATTATGGAGATTTTCTATTTCTTGGAAAAATACGTTTAAAGTCGTCTGCTGCAGAATTGCAGTTAACCCCCCTTTCCCACATATAGTAAATCCGCAGCAGACAAATTTGAAAATATTGAGGCAAATCATGGAAATGAAGGTATATACATAATTGCTAAAAAAAAGATGAAAACATTGTGACAAAAAGGAGAAATTTCTTGTATAAAACGAACTGAAATTTCATCTTTCTCTCTGAAGGCGGACACTTTCAAACTATAGCCCCGAACAGGAGAGAGAGCTATTCTGTCCTGCGGAATCTCTTGCCTTAAAAATTATCTCTTACAACCCTTTCCTACATGCAGGTGAAATAGATGACTTTTAAAAATATACAGGCCAAACGAGAAATTGCTCATGCAAATTCTCCTCATTTCCCATAAGGTTTTCCTTTCTAATCAGTAAATAAACTAATTTACAGAGATTTACCATACTACATGTTACCTGATTATTTTGAAGTCGTCTGTGGGAAAGGGTTAAACTGGAGTATAAAAAATGAGAAAGACTAACGAAACCCAAGCTAATTATGCTTGTCCTATTATATATGGTACAAGTTGACAGAAATATAGATGTTTTGTTCAGTACCACACAATATTAATCTGGCAGCTTTATTACCCCTGTCTAAAAATTATACTACCATTAGCTTTAACACTTTCCTTTATACGACAAATTCTGCAGCAATGGAATATCTCAATAATTGAATGCATGGATAACCATGATGAAAAGTGGAAAACATTGTGGCAAAAGGAGAAATTGCACGTTTTGTGCAATTTCTTCTTTTGTCACTATGTTTTCAAAAAGCTGTCTGCTGCAGAGGCGTCAGAAAGTGTCTATATGAGGGAAAGGGTTAACACTTATCCACATACGCTTTCCCATATATACAGATGATTTCTGATGCCTCAGACTGCAGCAGATGACTTTTTGTAGACATTGTCACAAAAGACGATT